>JAULJZ010221611.1:0-17673 GCA_032270985.1 Heliamphora pulchella
GGTGTCTGGTTCTATTTCTCTATCCCTCATCTTTTAATATTTGCATTAGTTATATATCTGCATATCTTGCTTTATTGCTATATTATAAGATTTTCAAAAAAAAATTTTAAATTACTATTGTCTTTTTTAAAAGACCCAATTCACTCCCTCTTGGGTTGCCTAGTTCTAACACATAAAATATGACATTTGGCAAAAAAATAGATAAAAAATGGTTAAGAAAGTTTGACACACCCTCACTATTTTGGTTATAGCTTTTTCTACAAAAAAGTGTTTTATTGTGAGATTGGTGTCATTGGAAAGAAGACTTCTGAGGCTTCAGTTTAAGCACAACAACAACCCAATTTTGAGTCCGAATGAAGGAGATATGGTCAAACAAAAATGCCCCTGCACAGCTAGTCCGCTCGAGCAGACTTCAGGCGCTTGAGCAAGCAAGCACCCGAGAAAAATTCAGATTTTCCTTGTTTTGAGTTCCAAGCCCCAAAACCCAATCTTTTCACCATTATACATCAAATTTCCATTTTCAAACCCAAATCGAAGCCTCCAAACTCTCTTTTTATACCCTTAGACATAGATAAGCCCAATGCTACCACAGAACCTTGAAAGAAACATTCAAAACCCAATTCCATCCAACCGAAATCAACCAAAAATGGTTTTTAAATGAAAACCCAGTTTAACGAAACATAAATCGATTTTTCATGCATTTTTAATCGGTAAAATAACATATAATTGCACGTAGCACCCTTTAAAGACAACATAGTCTAGGATCCTACCTCGTTGAGTTAAAAACTCGACGTCTCGATCCACGTGCAAAATCGAACTTCGTCGGAACAAAATTATGTCCAAATGAAATCGTAGCCCACCACGAGGATACTAAGGATCCGCTATCTGATCGTTGAAAACTAATCCCCGGGCCCCAGAGTAGTTAAAGAGAAGGCAGAAAGAAAAAGGTGTAGAGAAAGAGATAGGATTGAAAAAGATGTTTTTTGTGACTCAAAAGATATTTTTGTGGGTTTTATAGAGTTTTGCGCCAGGCCTCCACCGCTCGAGCGCCCAAGCACCGCTCGAGCGAGCCCCTACCGACATACATCTCTGTCACACCACCAATCGAGCAGACGACCATAGCTCGAGCGGTCATCTCACCGATCCACTCCTTGCCACCAGCCCGTATGCATAACACGTATACATAAACATGCTATTCTAAACAACGAGCAAAGCGGTAAACAACACATGAGATATACATATGAAAATAAAAAGGAACTAGGTCTCACAGCTTTTCTTTCCCATGGTTCTCGATGGCATTGACGGAGAGAGAGAGAGAGAGAGAGAGAGAGAGAGACGAATGGTTTTTTAAAAACTGAAAGGTTTGAGCGCGAATGAAAAAAAGGAAAAAAACCACCTATATATAAACTTTGTGAAATGTGTCGACATGAATATCATTGGAGTTGACACTTTTTACGAACACATGGGGTGTTCAAAAATAGAAATTGTGTCGACACGTTTTAACATGGCGTTGATACTTTCGGTTCATTGAGTCGACACTCCTCACAAGTGAGTCGACACAAATTTTACCGAGAGCAAGAATACGAATCGTGTCAACACTATATAGATGGGGTCGACACTTTTCTCAAAATATGTTAATACTATATAGTATTTGTGTCAACACTTGCACACATGAGTCAGCGCTTTTTATCATTGAGTCAATACTTTTCACACATCAAAATAAAGTATGAAAAAGATTAAACAAGCATGGTAAGTATGGCATTTAAGCATCAATTTGGAGCACATAGCATACCAAGTTCTCTTCTGATATAACAAACTCTTTCTCTATTTAAAGGTTTGGTGAATATATCAACAAGTTGGTGGTTTGTGTCTACAAATTTAAGTTCTATGTTGGCCTATTGAACATAATCTCTAATGAAATGATATCTTATTTCAATATGCTTTGTTCTTAGATATGTTAATGGCACTAGTGTTATCACATTTAATGAGAATATGATCTAAACACACACCATAGTCTTCTAGTTGTTGTTTCATCCAAATAACCTGTGAACAGCAACTACTAGCTGCAATGTACTCAGCCTTAGCTGTAGATAAGGTTACTGAGTTCTGTTTTTTGCTAAACCATGATATGAGAGAGTGTCCTAGGAATTGACATGTTCTACTTGAACTTTTTTTTATCAATTTTATACTTGGCAAAGTCTGCATCAGAATAGTCAAATAACTCAAAGGCTATTTTTCTGAGATAGAACAATCCTAGATTTTGTGTACCTAGGAGGTATCTAAAGATACGCTTACCAGCAGTCACATGTGATTTTTTAAGATTAGCTTAAAATCTAACACGCATGCATACACTAAACATAATGTCAGGTCTACTAGCAGTTAAGTATGGTAGGGAGCCAATCATACCTCTGTATCTCTTTTCCGCTATCGCTTTACCAATTTCATCCTTGTTAAGCTTTGTTAAAGGGCACATTGGAGTTCCCATTGGTTTTGCACTTTGCATATCAAACCTCTTTAACAAATCTCTTGTATACTTGGGCTGATTTATGAAAATCCCTTCTTGTTTTTATTTGATTTGAAGTCCAAGAAAGTAATTTAGTTCACCCATCATACTCATTTCAAACTCTCCCTGCATGCACTTAGCAAAGTCCTTGCAAAGAGTTTCATTAGTTGAGTTAAAGAAGATATCATCTACATATATTTGTACAACTAGCATGTGTTTTCCTTTAGACTTGATAAAAAGAGTTGTATCAATTTTTTCTCTTGAAAACTCATTTTCAAGCAAGAATTTGTTAAACCTTTCATAATAAGCTCTTAGTGCTTGCTTCAAACCATAAAAAACCTTGGTAAGTTTGTAAACATGATTTGAAAAAACTGAGTTTTCAAAACCAGGAGGTTGTTTTACAAAAACTTTCTCAGAAATAAAATCATTTAGAAAGGCACTTTTGACATCCATTTGATAAAGTTTGAAGTTTTTAAAATATGCAAAAACAAATAACATCCTAATGGCTTTAAATCTAGCCACATGAGCAAACATTTCATCAAAATCGATGCCTTCTTCTTGATTGTAACCTTGGGCTACCAAACGAGCTTTGTTCCTAAGAACTACTCCATTCTCATCAATTTTATTTCTAAAAATTCATTTTGTACCAATGATGGAGTGTTCTTTAGGTCTTATGACTAAAGTACAAATTTTATTTTTTTCAAATTGATTTAACTCTTTTTGCATAGCTAAGATTCAAAATTCATCATTTTCAACTTTCTCAAAATATTTTGGATTAGTCTGAAAAAGGATTGCTAAGTTACCTTAAACATTATATAGATAGGATCTAGTTTTGATACCTTGAAATGGGTCACCCACAATCAAATCTTTTAGATGACCATTAGCATATCTCTATTTCTTAGGCAAATTTGAATTTTCTTTATTTGAAGGTCCAACAGCCTGTTGAACTTTAATTTGTTGCACATTTGTAGCTTTCTCATGGTTTAGCTCTTCTTGATATTTGATAAAGAGGTCTTCAACACATTTTTCTATGTCAGCCAAGTTATCTTCACAAAATTTCTTGAGAAAATTATAGGAACACCCCCTACACTATACCCGTGTATCTCTTAACATCCTTGAATTAAAAACTCATATAAAGTGGTCCCCTAACTATTTGTTTGTATCACTTTGGCCCCCTCCGTTAGGGGGTGTTTACGGGTTTTAATTTAAGGAATTAAGTGATACACGGATATAGTGTAGGAGGTGTTCTTGTAATTGTTTCAAATTTCCTATAAGAACTGAAGTTATCTTCATCAAATACAACATGAATAGACTCTTCAACAACTAGGGTCCTTTCGTTGAAGATTTTATAAACTTTACTAGATATAGAATATCCTAAGAAAATACCTTCATCAGACTTAGTATCGAATTTACCTAAAAGTTCTTTATTGTTATTTAAAACAAAATATTTGCATTCAAAGGCACGAGAATAACTGATGTTTGGTTTTCTCCCTTTTCATAGCTCATATGAAGTTTTCTTTAGAGGTTCTAGCCATTTATTCTAAAATTCTATTATTTCTCTCAATAATTCTATTTTGTTGAGGGATTCTAGGAGCAAAGAAGTTGTGAGCTATACCACTTTCATCACAAAATTTTTCAAAAATATTGTTTTCAAATTCTCTACCATAATTACTTCTGATACTTTTAATTTGAAAACTTTTTTCATTTTGAATTCTCCAAGATTATTTTGAAAAAGCAACAAAGACTTCATCCTTATGAGCTAAGAAAAGCACCCAGATGTATCTAGAGAAATCATCAAAAACAACAAGTGTATATCTCTTGCCACCAAGACTAAGAATCCTTGTTGGACCAAATAAATTCATGTGCAATAGTTGTAAGGGCTTAGAAGTAGAAATCACCATTTTGGAGTGAAAAAAATTTCTAACTCGTTTGCCTTGTTGACATGCATCACAAAAATTATCTTTTTTAAATTTGATTTGTGGTAAATCAATCACCAATTTTTTTTTCAAAAGTTTTGAAATCAAGTTCATGTGAGCATGTCTAGGTCTTCTATACCACAACTAACTATTATCACTCAAGGTAGCTAGGCAATTAGTGTCATTTTTTGGATAGGTTATTGAGATTGAAAGTGTAAATATTTTCATGCCTATGACCTTCAAAAATAATTTTGTTGTTAATTGAGTTTTAAATAACACACTTAGCATGATCAAAAATAATCTTATAGCTTTTGTTACAAAGTTGAATTATGCTAAGAAAGTTATGTTTCAAACCATCAACAAGCAAATCATTTTCAATAAAAAGGGAAGGAATTTTATTAATACAACCAATTCCAATGATTTTACCCTTGCTATTCTCACAAAATGTCACAAATCCACCAACTTTGGGCATGAGAGAGGCAAATATTGATTTGTCACCTGTTATGTGTCTTGAGTAGGTACTATCAAGATACCACATCCGTTCCTTGAATGAGAACTTGAGATACACCTGCCAAAAAAATCAAGTTTTGATTTTTGTTACTCAAACTTTCTTGGATCCTTTGGTGCTAGTTCCCTGTGGGTGTGTTCCATTTGAAACCCAAGCCCTTTTAGCGGGTAGATCATATGATTTTCTATATGGACAACATGTGACAGTGTGTCCATGCTCATAACAATAAAAGCAAATAATATTGGAATGATTTGAGGATGCTTTAACAAAAATATTGCTTAAAAATTTTTGTTTCTTCTTTGGTTGTTATCCAATACAGTTTTGTTAAAAATACATTTTTGCATACCATGAAGTTTATCCAAATTTTCTTTTTCAAAAGTAAACTTATGCACAATTTTTGTAAGATCTTCAACCTTCTCACTTAAATTTTAGTTTTCATTCTTTAAGAAAATTACTTGGTTTAATAGCAAATATTTTTCTTCTTTTAGAGCTTCAATTTCAAAAAATGAGGAAAGAACCATCTTTTTAAGAATAGCATTCTTAGTACCAATTTTTCTTAATTCATCAAGCAAATCTTCAAATGCAACTTGAAGTTCGTTTAAAGAAAAATGGTCATTAGTTACCTTATCGTCTTCCTTGGCTATGAGATAAAGAATAGCAACTTCATTTTTTTTTTCATCTTCGGAGCTGCTATCTTCACTTTCACCTTATGCAGCCAACATAGCTTTCTTAAATCTCTTTTTGAAATGCTTCTTGAGTTGGGGACACTCAGCTTTCATGTGACCTATCTTCTTGCATTCAAAACAGATAATCTCATCTTTCTTGTGATCACTTTTGAATCTGTTTAATTTTCTCTTGAATTTGTTGGGCTCACTTTTGTGCCAATCTTTCTTGAAGAATCTCATTCTTCCTTATTTCTTATTTCTAAAAAATTATTTAAACTTTCTTGTGATGAGGACTAGATCTTTATTTTCATCACTTGTGGAGCCTTCATCAGATTCATCTTTGAGAATGGAAGATTTGAAAGTTACTCCTTTCTTCTTTTTTCTGTCATCTTCATCATCCATCTTGATGTTCATCTCATGTGTTACGAGTGAACCAAGAAACTTCTCCAAGGTAAGTGTAGTCAGATCCTTTACTTCTTGAATAGCAGTCACTTTAGCTTTTCAACTTTTTGGCATGCATCTTAGGATCTTTCTCAACATCTCTGCATTAGAATACATTTTGCCAAGAGATTTTAACCCATTAATGATATCAATGAATCTAGTGAACATTTCAAAAATAGTTTCATCATGCTTCATCTTAAACAACTCATAATTATGAACAAGTATGCTTATTTTAGATTTCTTAACTTGGTTGGTTCCCTTATTGGTAACTTCAAGTCTATCCCACATCTCTTTGGCAGTGTCATAGGTGGAGATTCTATTGAATTCATTTAGGTTAAGAGAGCAATACAAAAGGTTCATGGTCTTACCATTTTTTTTCAATCTCTCTTATATCAGCCTCAGTCCATTCATTCTCAGGTTTGGGGACATATGTCCCTTCTACTGTCTTAGTAAGTCTTTTTGGTTAATTCATAATGATTATCCAAATGTCATAGTCTACGGCCTGAATATAAATTTTCATCCTAGCTTTTTAATAATTATAATTTATTCCATTGAATAAAAGAGGTCTGTTGGTGGACTGACCTTCAGGTTGAATACGTCCAATACTAGTGGTTGCCATGAATACTCTTAGACGGTTAAGTCAACAACAAGAGCCTAAACTCTGATACCAATTGTTAGTTCAGGCAACCCAAGAGGAGGTGAATTGGGTTTTAAAACAATAATAACAATTTTTAAAAAAAATTTCAAAATCTTTTAATTTCTCAAACAAATATGACAGATAATAAAGTAATAAAGAAATTAAAGAGGTTAAGGAAAGAAAATATGAACCAGATGCCAAGAATTACAGTAATTTGGCTTCTTTCAAGTCTACGTTCACTTCTCAAGACTCCGCTTGACAATTTGCAATATGATCGAATGCTTCATAGGCGCATTCAAAAGCCTTTACAGCCTTAAGAAGTTTTTACAAAATAATTTCTTATTTTTTCTAAACTCTCTTGAGCTTTTCTTTAAGAGATTCATTCACTCTCTTAAAAGATCAATAGTGACTCACCATTTTTTACAATAAATATGAGAGAATCAAATATTCACTAACTAACACTCTTTACAAATGATTGGAATTAAATGAGCAAGAGAGTGTGAGAGTCAGTTGGAGGAGTAAATGAGTAGTAAATGCTTCTTAAAGATTTTGAGCTTTTATTTCAAGCAATAAAACAATGTCCAAAAGTTTTAAGCTCTGAAAATTTACACCTTATATAACTATTTAAAGTAAATGACCGTTGGTGGGTTGGTGGAGACAATTAATGCTCTGAAATCATACTATTGGAACCAGCTCGGGATTTGAAATTCATGTATGTGTTGACATAAAGTCATTTGGTTTTGACACAAAATATCTAGGGGTTGATTCTTCAAGTGATTGTACCAACTCAGATCTTCGTTGGTGTCGACCTTATTTTTGTATTTTTCTCACCTACATAGTGGTGTTGACTCATGAAACATTTGGTGTCGACCTCATGCATCTTTTCAATTTTTCAAATAGAACTTTGGTGTCGACTCATATCTTCATTGATGTCGACCTATTTTGTCATATTAGCTAGTGGAAAAATAATGTCAACCCATCTTCATTTGGTATCTACTCGAGAAATCTAATTTAGCCTCGGGAGTTTTAGAGTCGACTCAATTTCATTCTGGTGTTGAGACAGAAAAACTCAGATCACCTCAGGACTTTTGGAGTCGATTCGGCTTGGATTAGTGTCGACCCAAATTCCTTGTTTTCAAAAGGAATATTTGTGTCGACTCAAAATTCTGTGGTGTCGACACTTTTAAGTTGGAATTAGGAAAAGGCTTGAAGTCATGGTGTCGACCCATTTCTCTTTGATGTCGACTCATTTTGTTTTTCGAAGGGTGTCTAGGTGTCGACTCATGTGACTTTGGTGTGAACTCGTAGAACCTGCAGTCTACAATCCAAAAGATCACTTGGTGTCGACTCAAAACACTTTAGTGTCAACACAAAAAGAATCCCGCAAAGGGACTGAGATGTCGACCCATTTTGCATAGGTGTCAACTCAATGTGGATCCTGATCCAATACTGGAGGTGTCGACCCAAATTCATTTGGTGTCAACTTATTTGAGTTCCTGAAACATCTCAAGCAAGACAGTTAATGTGTCAATCTTAAATTTCAATGGTGTCGACATACTTGAAAAATTCAAGTGTGCTTTGCTTTAAGGCGTCGACTCAATTATCAATTGGCGTTGATAGAAAATATTCTTTTTAATAACACTAAGTATCAACCCCATTTGATGCAAAGTGTTAGTACAAATGGCATAAAGTGTCAACTCATTTGTCATGTAGTGTCAACATAACTCTTTTTGAAAACATTTAAATGTAATCTTTTTAAAATAAATTTAATTAAGAAAATAGATTATAAAAATCATCAAAATCTAATTAAAAAATCTTTGGGCTAACAATCTTCATTACATCATTTGCATCCTTATTGCGTATATCTTAATTAACGACAAGCTGTACAAATTATAGCTAAGTCTTTAAATATCCCTCTAATTGTTGAATATATGAAAATTTTATTGAGGAATGATGCTTTGTTGGATTGCATTGGAGTTAGACTATTAGGATTTTAGAGGTTTTTTCTGGGTTTTGGCTCACGGCGTTTATGTCGCAGGTGATGAAGTAAAATTTCAAGATCAAGGGGATTTTGCAGGGCCAGGCAATTTTCAGAAATCACAGAAATTATGGACTCCTTACGAAGAACTGATTCAAGATTGTACCAATTTATGAGTTGTTTTTCCTCTGTGTATCAGTTTAATTTTTGTGTCTTTAATAAATACCTTATGCTGAATAACTGTATTTATCTAATTTTGCGGCTATTGCCAAGAGGACTCTATGCTTATAAATGTAGTAGTTTACTGTTAATTATGAATGAAGCATTAGTATAACCCTTATTATACATATATGTATGTCCTAATGTGCCCAAAAATCGGGGCATTACATCATCTTCGTCAACCTCCTTCTCTCCTTCTCCCTCTCTTACTTCATAAAAAAAAACTTTGAAACTATATTTTATCTAAAAATATATATACTTTTTAGGATGCATAAAAATTAAAAATAATTTGTTAAACCAAAAGATCAATAAAAGGGAATCGGTACTGAAAGAACGATGCTGGGTGTCTAACGTCTTTCCAACTTGTAACAGTGAATTCCTGAACACATCTCTCGTTTTATTCATAGACCAAAACGAGTCATTTGAAATCGGATTTGACTAATATGCCATTTTCCATACAAAAACTATTTTTCGATATTCTCATGCCTTTTCTCAAGTATTTAAAATCTAATTTCCAAACCTCGCTTGGCTTTCTTTGGAAATGATTTTAAAGAGTGACCTGACACACCCAAACTCAATGTTAGGTGGTGATTCTGATTTTTCAAGTTTATTGACCCGATAAACTCAAACCCTCACTTTTATTGCATTTTATGCTTTTAAGAGATTTTGTTCTTTTGGAATTTTAGAAAGAAAGAAAAAGGAGAAACTACAAAAAACTGAGGAGAGAAAAAATCGAGGCGCGACAACGGCATTACGTATATGGTGAATATTAATTATTAATGAAATTCACGTCCTAGCTTAGAAATTGATGATATCTTCTTAAGAAAACTTATAAATCTTGATAATGCCAAACCTTGCATATGGATTTTATAATCTGAGATATCAAATAAGTTAAGTAGAAGGTTTTGAAGAATTATAAGAGGTCAATTAAATATAATTGTTAGTAATTTAATTTAATCGACATATATTTGTAATCTTAACGTGAGTAGATAAATAAACATTTAATAATAAGGAGTTCGAAAGATAATTTTTGAGATAAGATCGAGAGTACAATTATAATTCTTTAGTGGTATGAACTGTAATTTATATTTTTAGAAAATTAGTTCTGGATTGAATTAGGTTTTCTTAATTACATAAGGAGTCTGAATCTTATTTACTCCTTACGTCTCTACCGTAGCCTATATATACACTGTTATAACCTTTTAGCAGCCAGTCTTGCACATTAGGGTTTTTGCATACTTGTGAAAACTAAAGACGAAAAGAGGTAGCCATAGTTAGGGTTTTCTAATAACGAAATATCAGAGTTTATTATGCTTGTGTGACTTTCTCACATGTCTTAAATAGAAGGGCCTCATTTTGAAGCAAGCAAATGATGGATGCTTAGTTGATCTTTTCATCCTTTAAATTTTGTATTTTTCTTTGCATCATATGCTCTCTCTTGATTGCGTCAATATTCTCACCTTCTTCTTGCATTATTGTGGCTTCAAAGCTAACAACCAGGTCTTAGCATAGATTATGCAAAGATTCACTCTCATTTTGGGAAATTCCCTCGGTTGCATCTTTCGATGTGTGATGTTGATGATCAAGGATGGACTTTTGATATTGTGAATTCATCACATTTGATCCTCTCTTTGTTCTATTAGCTCATTATCGATGTTATCTCCTTGTTGAATTTCATCACGAATATAAGCACCTGGAACACTCTTTCTCCTTTTCTTTGGCCTTTGTTCCCTTTTTCCAGCATTCAAAAACTCTATTTTGTTGATCTTGACTTTTCCATATTTGGTTGGTTAAAACTTGTGACAGAAGACCTATGAGACATTCAAGAGTAGAGACTCAATGTGTGCTAAAAAAATATGTTTTAAAAAAAACAACATTCAAAGAATGAGACAATCAATTTGAGAAAATCAAGTTTTGAGCAATGAGACACCAAAGGTATCATCACTAGAAATAAGACATTATATATATATATATATATATATATATAATTCTCTTTTTGCACAAATGACACATTTCTATTAGCAACCTATATGAAATGTGTGAAAATGAGACATTTCTCAAACAGTAAAGGAGACATTTTCATGCAAGAACAACATGTGAGGCTTGTTTCTAAATGAGACATTTTTAACTTCTCTCGTGGGAGTTTGCTAAATGGTATAATTTTACGTTGTTCGGCATTTTTGAAATATCTCACTTCAAGCATGTAGGAAATGTATCAAGAGAATACGGATCAATAACTTTCGTGTGCTCACAAAACCAATACTGCACCATGGTAAAACGTTTTATCAGCAAGTTAGACTATCATTTAGGATTTAGTTATGAGCAACACCATTATGCTGTTGGAGGCTAATTGCCAAGATCCATTAATTATGTACATGATTTAAACAAAACAAAAAAAAATTGGACGAGTAAACGCTAGAACTGGCTCCAAATCAAAACTTTTTTTTATGTCAAACGATCAAAAGTAAACCTGGTATATACTCCCAAAGTTAGATTACAGTTATACCTTATACCTTACAAAATCTGGTAGGATTAATTTCAGTTGCTGCAACAACTTTTAGTCTATAAGCTTTCGTGGTAGTAAACTTCAAGTTGAAGCTCTAAATCCTAGCTTTCTGTAGTATTTTTGAATGCTAGAATGCGTTTGTAGTGTGGGCTACTTTAAACGTGTTCTTCACAACCCTCTCTTGCCACCAAGAGAATACGTGAAAATTCTAGTTGTATATAACGTGTATATCTGGCTATGGCTGCATAACAGCATATCAATAGGCTACTGCAGGGACCTGTAGAGTAAATATGACTCAAGCTCCCAATGTAATTATGAAAACCCACCTCAACCCAGAAGCAATTTCATAAAAATATTAATTACAATTCATTCCACTAAAGAATTATAATTGCACTCTCAGTCAGATTCTCAAAATCGAATATTCGAGCTCCTGTTATTAAATACTTATTTATTCTCTCCACGTTAAGAGTACAGGTACTCACCGATTAAATTAAATTATTGACAATTATATGTAATCGATTTCTTCAAAAATTCTTTAAGCCATTGCACTTAACTTATTTGACAGCCGGATAATTAAACCCACTTGCAGAATTTGACTCGGTCAAAACTTATAAGTTTCCTTAAGAAGGTATCATCAATCTCAATCTTTTGAGACGTGGATTCTGTCAATAATTAATATTCACTATGTAATTAATATCGTTATTCAACTTACCGGGATTATAAACCAGTAAAAGATCGCACAATTTAATGAATCAAAATAACGAATATTAAATATACGTAAATAATTAATTATTTCGAGATTAAGAGTATAAGCACTAATAATAATCTTGGAGTATGAATTAATTTCTATAATTGCAGACGTTTTGGGTTTCACGTGGGATGCACTGGATATCTATTATTTTTACAAAAATATTCTTTTTCTTTTTAAAACAAAAGTCTAAGATATCTGAGCATATTTTTCGAAAAATAGAGTTGCCACTTGATTTTTAAAAAAATCAAGAAAAATAAAAGGAAGGCCACGGGTCTTTTAAATACGTAACTACAAAAAAAGAGGGTTTAAGGGCTAAGGTACGAAAAGGGAAGGCGTAAGACACACTTTTCACCCAACCGTGAGTTTGACTTCTACTTTGTTAATATTGGTTATTATTGTAAAATTTTTAAAAGTAATATATACAGAATGGGAGATTAAAAAGAGTTCAAACAAAAGCAAGTAAAGAAACAAAATTCTAACTACGATCTTAGGGTCATGCAACTTGATTATTATTTCTAGATATGTCATATGTATCGTTCGAGCAAAACAAAGCGAAAAATATGCAAATAAAAGCTAAAACGAACAAATAAAAACCTAAGGGTCATACAACAAATTTCTATCTCTAACATGCTATGTACAAGTTACATAGAATAAACAAAAAAGATTTAAATATCATATTTAAGTTATTGGTCACGCACAAAACTCACGGGCATAACAACAACTGTTGCGGTCGTGACAAAAATAGTCACAAAATCGGTGACCGTGACAAAAATAGGGTTACCGCGAAGAACAGAATAAAAATATCTCACGGCCGTAACAAATAAATGTCGCGGCTATGGTTTTTAAGGGTACGAAAAGGGTATACATATTGCACAAGACTTAAAATAGGCTCAAATAATGAATAGGATATGCAAAACAGAAATCATAACCTATTGGTTTTAGGCTAGATCCACCATCTTTCATCTTCTATACAAGCAATAACTCTAAACATAATATACAGGAGATCAAATATAAATAACAGAATGCTTATAACATCTTTCCATGTTACTGGTCTTACAAAACCTCACAGTCGTAGCCAAAGGATGTCATGGCCGTAACAAGAAAAGAAGACAAACCATGCGGCCATCATATTTGTATAACCTCAGAATATATAGATATGGAGGTACATAGAATGGAGATCATAACATATTTGGTCTAAGCCGGATCTACCATACATTACCCAACAGGAGACTAAATAGTGATACAGAAAGAAGAAAATACTAAACAGAGTAATAAAGAGATGTACAAACTTAAATTAAACAGATAACATAGAGTTTTGAAGAGAGTTTTTGCATTTTTGGCCTTAAAACAATATCACGACAATAACAACATGATATTGCGATCGTGAATATAAAGAGGCATAAATGTACTGGCTTTTATAAAAAGTGCACGGCTGTAACTGTGAGTTTAACAAAACATACGACCGTGACGTAAGAGTGAATATAAAGAGGCATAAATGTACTGGCTTTTATAAAAAGTGCATGGCCATAACTGTGAGTTTAACAAAACATACGACCGTGACGTAAGAAGGTCACGGTCGTCATGTTCCAGAACCTCAGAAAGCCTTTGATGTGTTCAGTGTGCTTGTGAGCTTCGAAACATAATGTAAATAACTGTAAATATACAAAACAGAGGGCTATAAATATACTGCTAGTAATAAAAAAAACTTGGAGAAAATAAATATTTACATTGAAATGAACGATAAACAAGCAATAAAACAATGAAAATCTTATCCACGACACCCTCGGAGGAAGAAGATGAGGGTTTAAGAAGAGTCTTGGGATCCAAAGGTTATCTCGTGTGAATATCTACCTCGAATGGCCCCTCGATGGTGAGAAAATAATACCTCTAAGCCAATATAGATGCTCCAAGGACTTCTCCGAGACAAGAAAGAACACAAACGAGGATTGGAAAGTATAGGATAGATGAGAGAATATCAAATGGGGAAGTATTTTGGCAGAGTTTGGGCCTCTAGGTGTTTCTCTCTCTTTTTTCTGCTTGTAATCGCCGCCTATTTGTAGGCAATGTGAGCAACACAGACCCCCTCTGGAATGCTGCCAGCTGTCCAAAAAAGGGATAATAGTGACGGTCGCTACATTTTTGCTTTGTATAGTGCAGGCCGCTACCTTTATAGTGGTGAAAATGGCAGCCATGACTTTCAAAAGTCCTGGTCTGGATAAAAAGCAATGGTCGTGATAAAGAAAGTCACAGCTTGGTTTAGGGTTTTCAAAAAGGTTACGGCCGTGAGGGCAAGGACACGACCTGTTCTAGGATTTTCAAACAGGTGGTGGCCGTGTGTATGGGAATATCACGGCTTAAAGGTCTTTTAGAGTTTTTGGATTTTGAGCTATATTTGTGATTTTGCTTGCTTGGGAGTATTTTCGAGCATGACTCTCATACTTTCATCATTGGAGTGCATTCAAGATAGGCGCCTAAGATTCGGCTTGATCAGATTTTGGTGTCTACAATAGTCAGTATAAAATTAATTATCCAACGTGATCATGTTTAATATACACAAAGTGTACTAGTATAGCGAGTCGAAATAATAGGTCATGCTATTATCTATTTCCTATAATCAAGACAGGTCTACTAAAACTATGTGCTACATTCGTACCGATGGTTTATCCAATTCTATCTAAATTATGAACCAAAAACTTATCTTGTGCAAAAATTTATAATCTGATCTTCTGTATGCAAGTCGAACTCTACACGCCAGATTAAATACTATGTAGAATAAAAGGTATCCATTGATGACATTAAATAAATAATGAAATGCATACATTACTAATTAAGATTTTTATAAAATGAAAAAGTAATTTTACTAATAAATAAAATTAAATAATAAAACAAAAAAAAATTATTATTTTTAGTATACAACTCTGATATATGCAACCTGTGATCTTTTGCATTGTAAGATAGTTGTTCTTGATTGATGACATTAGTGTATCATTGTAAGATAGCCGATAATGTCTTATTTTCCTTCTTCATGCTCTTCCCTTTGCTTATTCGGTTACAACCCGACATAATGCATGGTTGTTTGTCACTAGCAATTAGCAACCCACCGAGATATGAGATCAATGCCACTTTTGCAGCTACCAAGAAATCTACGGTATCAATATTAATTCACAAATGACACATTTTTCATTCAAACATTAGCTGTCTCATTTTGCGAGTAAAATAATACATTTCCAATTGCAAATAAGATATTTCTTTCTTAAAATAAGAAAGGTTTCATGTTGGCATAAAATGCGACGTGTACACGAACACATGCAAAACTATGCAAATTGAGTCATATGTTGATAAATACATGAAATATCCCAGTGTTTAATAAATGAGACATTTGAGTTAGGCAAATTATACATTTTTCATATTCACATAATCAATATATCATTATTAAATAAAATGACACATTTCTTATGAACACGTGCAAATAATCTTAACAAATGAGACATTTTCATAGCATACAACATATATTCATTTTACACTGAAGAAATGTTTAAATTTTTCAAGAAATGATACATTTACATATTATTTTTCTTCACAAATGATACATTTCAGTTCGACAAAGGTAATGTAATATTTTGTCTAAACATATGAGATATTTTCATTTACACAAAAGAAAATATCTCATTATTTTTGCAGAAAAGGAGACATCTAAGAAGGGGACATATGAAAAATGTACATAATGAGTCAAATGTCGATACATACATGCAAACCACTAATTCTCTTCACAAAAGTTACATTATCGTCTACACATATAAAACGTCTAATTTATTAACGCATGTTAAATTGAAGAATATACAACACAAAAATGTTTTATTCAATATTTTAAAAAGGGAAGAATTATGTGTGATTTTTTATATTCTATGACAAGCTTAGAGTTTTTACCATGATTTCTAGGTGTGTGAGTGGTATTCACTTACCTCGACTTTTCATATTTTTAATGGTAAAAAACAATGTAATTGCTTTAGGTAGACTTTTTACGCTTTCAATGAACAATCTTTTAACCTTAGATCGCAAGATATTCTTGATTGCAATTGATAAAACTTTTAAAATGGTGATTTTTAAAGATATAGTTGAATGTGTTAGTATTTTAATTTAGAATCACTGCTTTTGTTAGGAATCTTGAATTTGCACGTTACAAACAATTAATTAAGAATAATTTTAATATAATAATAAAATATATAATTTAATAGAATTTTAATCTTAAATTAGAACTTAATGTTAAACACGTATCTCAAATGAGGCCTCGCCTCAAAGCTCCAAAAAAGAACAAAAAAGAAAAAGAAAATTGAAGCAAGGTTGAGCAACCCAATCACAGAATAAGGATAGGATAATTCAAATGATCCTCCAAAAACACCAGAGCGTATAATACCAACCCTGCTACCAAACGGGGTGCCGTTACAAAGCTCTGGAACTTGAGAGTAGAGACTGAGAGAGATCGCGAAGGCACGTATCTTTTCGACGCGGTGGTGCGCACGCCGCTTATCGTGCGCTCACGGTCCCTCCTTTCACCCTTACAGCGATGGCGAGCTTGAAGACTGATTCTCCCCTCAGTCGTCGCATAGTCCGCGCTTTCTTGGACTTCCTCGATTCTGGTTATCTCTCACTCAATACACACACTCTCTCTCTCTCTCTCTCTCTCTCTATATATATATATGTATATATTTGTGTATAAGCATGCTTTATTTTTGGCCCTAAGGAACTGAATGCTGTATCAAATATTCTCTTCTAGCGATTGTAATCTTCCAATCTTCGCTGACCTTGCGATTTCATTTCTAGTTGTGTTTTTGTGGCTTAATTTTGCCTTTCATATTATATTGTTTCGACTGTTTGTTGTGATGAATAGCTGTTATATTGTAGGGCACCGGGTGTTGAGTAATTAGGAAAATTACGATCATGTCCCACATCGATTAAAATAAGGGACTCTTCATGCCAAGTACAGGATTGAATGCAACCTATTCGAGTATGGGATCAGATGAGTTATTACTATGTGGTCGAAGTTATGGAAGTGGGGCGATTTATGGATTGGATTAAGACAACATGCTAAGTTGTTGAATAGTCAGTGTTGATAGAGTGGGCTGTTGGGACGTCAATTACCGAGTGTGGTGGTATGCTATGATCTTGTGGGATTCTCCATGTGCAAATAAGTCACTTGGGCACTTAACCCAAGGATTTGTAATAAAAAACATGGTAACAAATGAGTGTAGCTGAAAATATAAAATATAAGATGAAACCCTTTAGGTGGATCCAAGAAGGAACGGCAATTGAGAATAAAATGAGGTAGAATTGCTTGAGATGGTTTGGGGATGTGCATCATAAACTAGTTCATATGCTTTTACGAATAAGTGATTTGATTGGCATGTAGGTGTAGGAATGGCCATTTTTTCCCCCCGCCCCGCTTTATAGGGTTTTTTCCGCCCCCGATAACAAACGGGGTGGGGACGGTATTTGTCCTTCCAGCCCCACCCCTCTCTCGATTATATAAAATAAATATTTTTTAAATATTA
>JAULJZ010221631.1:0-17673 GCA_032270985.1 Heliamphora pulchella
CTCTAGTATCAACCATATATATGAGAGAGCCACCGCCGGCACCAACCGCTTATTGCCACTGCCACTGCCACCGCCACCGCTAGTCACCGTCGGACCCGACAGTCTCTGTTGTCTCTCTCTCTCTCTCTCTCTCTCTCTCTCTCTAGTATCAGGAGTTAAATACATTATAAAATCACCATTCAGTACAAACAAATCTCTTTCTTTTCTTCCATGCTCTGAATCAAGCTCAAAGGTCCTGAACTTGAGTTCCCAAGGAAATGAGCAACTAAAGATTGACCTCCAACCAACATGTCAGAAGCCCAACTCTCCAAACTTGTTGCAGAAAAAAGGGAGCGCAAAGAATGGGGCATGAGGTTACATTGACATTCATTAACTCAGAAATAAACCCAGAAATAGTAGCCTGATGGCCCTTTTCACTGAAAGATCTGCACTTACCAGTTGAAAAGTAGTAGTCCTGGTATAGTTAGTTAAATGAATGTATCTTTCCTTTCCCATGGCATACCTTTTTACGTCAGTATTTTCCTGCCATTGAAAAGAAAACTACCTCCTATTTTCCCAAATGTACTAGAGGAAACATCCAAACATGAAAAATGTTCAACTGCAGAACAAGTAAAGAAGATAACGATGAAGTTTGTAAATGCTTAATATCCACAATAATAACCACGACATTCAGAATGTTTATATCCATCACAATAAGCATTCTTTTTGTAAGCATCCATGTGATAATCATTAATGACATGGTTTCTTATCTCTTGAAAAAGTCACTGCCTACTTATTAAAGAGGCCAAAATTAGGACCAGACATTGATTATCTCTGTCTGTCTTTATTGTTCTTTCTTCAGTTTGACGTTTCTTCAGCTCATTTTTCAAAAATCTCTAGTGATTAATTTGATTAATGCTAGTGCAACTGATATAAAGGATAACCCTGATCGTCGCCCTGAGATTCGTTATTGCTCAGTTTTGTTATAACTTCTATGGGATGAGGAACTATTCTTCCCATCTCACTTGCCCATGATCGTCCAGAATATAAATGCTCATTTTTCATCTGCTATTTGTGTCAACTGTCACCATTTTAAGGACGAGCTCTGGCAATTTTCAAGATAGACACAATATAAAGCAATTGAACCATCTCTTGCAATGAGAACATACACTACTAAACTTGTGCATGACAGTACGGAATATTTGATTAACTAAAAGACCCTAACTTGCTTCACTTACCATGTGAAGGAGAAAACGGGAATTCCTAAGAGGGTACTTGCTCCATCAATGTTAACAAATTATGACATCAGTCCCAGATATCAGAAAACAATCTTACAAATATCGAGTTAATAATCGATGAAAGGAAAATAAGATGTCAAGTTTCTTGTCAGTTAATCATTGTCATTTAGTAACACTGCAAACACGATAAACTTCCTCTGCGAATGGGGACAATTGATAAGTTTACAAGCAGAACACGATGAAACTAATTGGAGCATCAACCTAATTATATTTCTGACAAATTCTAGTTAGTATTACTCTTTTTCCCTGAAACTTACAACCAAATAAAAGATGAAATCCTAAATCCACCATGTTCTCTAGTACCTTAAAGCACATTTAAAACTCAAAACTAAGACATCCTTATATTTACTGCGTAGATAATTCATACCTAGCAAGTACTATTCACGCAGAGTTGGGAGCAAAGGAAAAGAACCATACACATAATACAACAACAAAAGGGCTGACAATTGGACAAACAGAAGTTGCAAGGGTTATAGCTGCAAGAAAACTCAAGCTGGTATGTCACTTTATCACATCATCCTCTTTCCACACAGAAAGCTTCAATTCAGAATCCTCTTTTCACATGGTTCCAAAAAACTAAAAATCTATGACTATTTATTATCTATTATCTATTTCTATTAATCTATATAAAATGTGGGAGCCAGCCATAAGCCTTTTCCTCCTATCATCTTACATTGAAAATCACAATTTTGACATTAATTAGTATCAATTAACAATCTAACCCTTTTATTAAGAAGCATTAAATATTTGCAATATCATGCCACCGTCACAATTCAACTTCAACTCAATGAATAAAAGGAAACAATTTTATAGGAGAAACAAATGCATGTGTCTTCCAACTTACCTGATGTGGGATTGATTGTGGTTTAGCAGAACAATTGCGAGAGCTAACTTATACGACGAACACGTTCAGATCCTTTTTTACTTGTATGTCGATAATCTTTACTTTCTGCAATCAACTGTGTTTTCACTTCTATACATGTTTCAAGGTTATACAATTTGGTGTGGAAAAAGAAGATAAAAAAGGCTCGAGTAACTATCTGATGCCAAACAAGAAGACTGGAGAAAGCAAGGCAATAGATAGAGATGAATGAAGTATCTGAGGTTATTCAACTCACACAAAGTATGCATTATGGTGGTAACAGTCTTAATGCTTTCTTTGGCTGACCAGTCGCGATACACAATCTCCACTTAGGGATATTAATTTCTTGGTATCTGTAAATAAAATGTTATTCATAGATAAGGAAATCATATGGTGTCTTATCTTATATGGCAAGAGTCTCATTGGCTATGGCATTTAGGGTTAAATTGCCAAAAAAAAAAAACAAGAAGAAGAAGAAATGCTATAATGACAATCTTATCTTACCAAATTTTGTTTATCATCTCGTGCATCATTATTGCATCAACTTAATGGGTTCCATTACTCATGTTTGTTACCAATACAATTGTGATAAATAACAGCGTAAACATCAAATGGTAAAAGAAGACGGTTATCGTAGCACCATTGAAAAACAAAATGATAAAACATATTATCAAAAAGAGTGCCTTTTTGGGCTTCTTAGCTATTAATACGCTAACACAATCTAGCCACTTGAAGTTTCACTAACAATAATGTTATTACATCAAGCATAAATGTGAAAAATAGAAGCTTGATTCAGTTAGCTCACTTTCAGAGTGTACATAAAGTGAAGTTGCAGAAGATCTAAATGAACACTAATTGTAATGAAGCTTCTAGGTAGAAAAGGAACAATATAAAAATGGAGTTGTTAGAGTAAAACCCAAGGATTGTAATCACTGCTTCCATTTAATTTCAGTAATACCTTGTTATGCGTACATTCAATCAATCTCTACCAAAATGATTATCTAATGAAATGACAATCAAATAAATAACTTATTTTCAATATTGTTTTAGGTACATCGTGCATGAAAATATATTTGAGACATAACTATACTATGACAGAAATTGTGTGAGACGAGCGTTCAATGCATGATGCCATGTTTAAACGAAAATGAGAAACCCAATTTTTAAGGGGGCACAGCCAAGCAAAAGGTATAGTCTACTGTTGCTTTTTTGTGAAAAACTAAGATTATTTCCACTTATAAGAGCCGATTCATTAACAGTTGACAATTTGTGATCAATGCAGTAGAGGAAACGTGTAAGAGTATTCATGAAAATATGGTGGTTGTGTCCGATTGACATCAACAGGTCTATTCCATTAAATGACAAGAATTGATGATAATGGCATTCAACAATAATAATCAAATTGAAAATGTGGTTGGCATGTGAATTATGATTAATTGTAATAATTAATAAGAACAATGGTAATGATCAATTTGTGGTTGGCACATGCGAAACTACTAGGCATTACAAAAAGAGTTAAATGCTTATTTTGTAAACTAGATGAGTATTGAACAATATTAGCATAATTTGCTAGTTTGCATACAAGACAACGGAACAAAGAAAGGCAATAAAAGTTATAAACTTCTTTGGAGTAGTTATTATATTGTCTACAAGTGAGTCTCACCAATTATTTTGTTTGGTCATGTAGAAACATTCTTTAAAGTCAAACCAAAATAATAGCAATAGAAGCCAAACCAAAATCAAATGTCAACCCCACTTGGTAACGTTTATAATTTTTTGTTTTTTGTTTACAATGAACAAAAAACACATGTTCATTTATTTTTCTAAAAAATATTTTTGTAAAATTTATTTTGAAAAAAAAAAAAGAGGTAATCTGAGAGAACCACCACTGGAAGGAGAGTTGCCCAAGAGTACTTCTGGAGGTGGGGAATCCTATGGTGGCTCGATGTAGAGATAAGCGATGGTGTCCAGAGGTGATCCAATGAATGCAGTCGATGGTTGTGAGGTTGGGGAGCTCGTAGGTAGAACAGTTGGTAAAAATTGTTGCCAACAGCCGGAGGTAGTGAAAGGAGGTAAGTGAAGACACCAAAAATAATGGCCAGTGACGGCAACAGTGGCTGACAACAGTGAGTGGCATCCAATAAGCGGAGGTGGCGTCCGATGAGCAGAGGCAGCGGCCAGTGAGCGGAGGCGGCGGCCAGTGGGCAAGGTGGTTGGTGGAGATGGCAGCTTGTGGGGAGAGATGGTGGGAGGGAGTGACAACTGGTTCAGTGGAGGTGGTAGATGTAAGTGGCAGGCATGGGGTGGGGGTGGTAGATAGAGGTGGTGGCCAGTGGATAGAAATATGGTGGCTGTCTGGCTGAAAATGATAGAGATGATGGTGACTACCATCAATGAGTGGAAGTAACAGTTGATGGGGGGAAGTGGTAAGTGGAGGTGGAGGCCAGTGGAGAGGTGGCTGGTGGAGATGGTGGCCGGTGTGGGGGAGGTGATGGCCGAAGTGGTGCCTGGAGATTGTGTAGGAGGTGGTGGCCGGAGATGTTCACCGGTGATAGTAGCAAAAGGTAAGGACAGTCGAAGATGATGAAGAGAGGAGGAATGAGAAGAAGTTTACAAAACAAGTGAAAACATATTTTTTCTCTGTTTATAAGAATTTAGTAAATTTTGAAAACTGTTTATATTTTTTTTAAACAAAAAATAATTATCAAATGTGTTTTTTCTTTATAGTTTACAAAAATCTTGAAAACAAAAACAGAAACAAGTAAACGTGAACATTACCAAAAGGGACCTCACATCTGTAAATCAAGATTTCAGCCCCTAAAAGTCATATCTTAAAGCAGTTTGTTTAACAGGAGATACAATGATACAAATAACGTTAGCTAATTAAGAATGGATTAAAAGAAAGAAAATCACTGAAATGATTGGAAAAAAATCAAGTTCTAATTCACTCGTGCATGTTTATACCCTGGTTCTGGACATCTAGGCCACACCCAAAAATATGACAAATTTATTTAATATGTTGCTTGTTCAAACACGTTTTTTTCTCGATATCTTTACAACCTACAACAGAAAGATTGTTTTTCAAGTATCCAACAAATTACATAATTGGATTTTGTGATTTAGCATATATGATAAGATCAGCTCCACGGACTATAAATTTCATGCTGGAGGCAGAAATATTTCACCTTTACATTTAGTTCTGTAGCCACCAGCATTCACGTCCAAGTCAAAGATTTTCTAAAAACATGGAAATGTAATAGATTCCAAACATTTTCAATAACCCCATTGGATAAAGCATGAAATGCATGTCTTGCAGCCGCACGACGTGCTTCCAGAATTGTCTCGTCACTGAAGAGTTCACAAAGAGCCTTTTCAAGCTCAAGTTTTCCAGAAACCTGCAGATCAGAGCCACTAAGATCTTCTCGAAAAGGAGAGAACAAGAATAAATGGATGAACAAACAACCAAATGAAAGCAAAATGAAGAGTAATGAAAAAAAATGATACCTTTAGATTCAAAAAGGAAAATTACTAAAATATAGCCTTGTGTAGAATGCTCACAAATTTTTAATTTATGTATGCAGAAAATTTGGGGAATGAATTTTCTATGCAGAGGATAGCAAGGATAATACACTCTGTAGTTTTGATGACAAGGTAAAGTATTATCTACCACTAAACCTACCTTGTTTCAGATTTATGATGGCTTCTAGTGTGCTATCTTATATCTTTTATAACCGGAAAAGTCCCACCTACTAATATAATTAGATGCTATTTTTTATGTCGATGACAACTACTTTCTCCAAATGTGAGTATGCCTTTGACATGAAATGAACAATTTATTGACCTGTCACTTTGGAGTTACAAATATGCTTACTTCACAAGTGCAAAAGCAAAAAATAATGATAGGTCTTGGAGAAAAGTGATCCAGTGCAAATATGGATCCTTGAAGGGAGGTTGGAATACTCGTTAGCTCCTTGTATGGTAGATGTTTCTGGTACGGGATCAAGAAAGGGTGGAATGAGTTCTCTAGGAATTTCTTTTTTGAAGTAGGGTCTGGATCAAATAAGCTTTTGGTTAGATGTGTGGTGGGGGATACTCCTTTCGAAATAGTATATCCAGACATTTCGGCCTTGGCAAAAGACAAGGATGCTTGTGTGGAGGAATATCTACGTAGAGATTATGACGGCTACTTTGGGGACATTGAGCTAAGAAGGGACGTTTAGGACTGGGAGTTGGGGCAGCTGTTAGCTATATTGGGGACCTTGTATGATCATCCTGGTGGAGGAGATGAGGTGGACACAGAGAAATGGAGAGGGGGATATGAGTGAGTCACAGTTTTCTATGGGAGGTTTGTTGGGTAGCCAGAGTATGTCCTTCCTATGAAAGAGTGTTTGGAGGGTGAAAGCTCCCTCAAATGTGGTTTTTTTTTGGGTGGATGAACGATCACGGGAAGATCCTTACTATTAATAAGCTTATTTGGAGGGGACATGTACTAACTAATTGGTGTTGTTTGTATAAGGAGGAGGGGAATCTGTTGCCCGTCTACTTGTCTATTGTGAATTTTTGAGGGAGTTACGGGGTTTTGTTTTGCTGCTTCTTGGGATGAATTGGATTTTTTAGAAGAATGTGGGTGGGGCGTTTTTGGGGTGGATGGAGGAAGGTCTTGAGGAGGAGAAAGAGAGTGTAGCAGCTGGCTCTCTTATGTGTAATGTGGCTGATTTGAGCAAACCAGAAAGGAATAGAAGATCTTTTGATGGAGTGGAACTCCCTTTGTATAGGTTGAAAAGTACTCTCCCCAATTTGTTGTATAGTTGGTCATCTAAAAGAAACCATTTCTCTAGTCTTTGTGCAGTAAAGTTTATAGATTCCTTAGAGGTGGATTAATTCCTTTTTGTATAGGCTTTGAAGAGATCCTTTTTTTCCTTTTGAGGAGATCTTGCTATCCTTTTGTATATGGGTGGCATTCCCTTAATGTCCTTTTATGTAATTGTTGCTTATCAAAAGGAAAAAAATGCAAAAATTAATGATAATGAATGAAAGCAAAATTTTAAGGAGCATGAGTGTTCTTGTTAGGGCCAGTAGAAGCTTAGGATCAATTTCCAAGCCATAAATCTGACTTCATGATAAACTTGTATTGGCCCCATTTAATCTTGAAACCAAGGGCTGGCCAAGCACCACAGTTTTAAACGAGGAAGTAACCTTCCCTTGATTCTTAAGAAGCACAAATACCCTTATATGTTAAGGTTTGTTTGGATTCTTTTTAACACCTCATGTTCCTCATTACTAGCCCTCTCTCTCTCCATTCCTTGCAACAGTGTGCTTATGGCCAGATTTGTGTTGACCTGCTGATAGTGCTTTTTTTCTTCTCATTCAGGTACACCAGAAAGCAAATTTGAATTCAAAAACCACTTCTCATTCGCTGAATGTGAATATTTTGATGTAAAATATTCTCAGCTTTATCAATAAAAAATCTTTTGTGCATTATTGAAGACATCTATTGTGAATATTTGGTTGTATCATATTCTACTTTGAGATTTATTATAAGATGGCTTTTATGTATATTTGATTAAGACTTATAATTATTGCATATTTCTTTTGCATGTGGGAATGGCTAATGACTTAGGCACTTGCTTTGATCAATGACCACATTCTATTATTTATTAGTCAAACTTCCACTTAAATTTACACAAATCAGCCACATGCACCAACTAAACAGGATCATTTGTCTCTTTATACAAGAAGACCTTTGGAAGCACTTGCTATTGGCCAATCATGATGTCCAAACCTTCTAGGGTGAGGTTTGACCTGTTTGGATCGCAACAACAATACTTTTGTTGGTTGAGAGATTTTTAGTGTACTGAGGCTGAAGAAAAATGGTTTAGGCATGTGGATTAAGGTTTAACAGTATGACAAGGGTAGCTAAACAGATCTGGGATTGAGGATTAAAGGCTTGAAATTGTGAAGTTTTTTTTTAAAATAAATAAGCAAGTTTTGTGCATCATACAAAAGTTATAAATGCATCACACAATTTCGAAGCTCCAAAACGTATGGAAAACCAACCAGATTAATAACTAGCCCAAGTGATCGTAAAATAGCTAACGCTAAACGCTTGATTGCCAATTTCCAAAATCTGTCTTCTTTTTCATTTTGCTTTCCCTTGTGTTTTGTGTGGACTGCATCCCCATTATAACAAACAGAACTTTAGCAAGGTCTCTAATTAAGGTCAGTGATTAGCATAAACCCGACATTGTCGTCATGGGCCAAAACTTCTGCTACTTGCGACCTGTGCGGCACCTAGTCGATGCACTCCGCCAAGCCGATAGGCGAAGGGCCAAAGGATGGAACGTTCTTTCCGATTGCCTAAATCAACCTTCCCCCAGTCAAGCTACTTTGTCAAGGCCTTGGAGTGTTGGCTTTGCACTCACTAAAGCTCAAGAGGAACAGACACCCACACACGTGACACACCCTATCACAAGGCACAAACATTTGGGTAAAGAAGCCTCACTACAAAGCTTTACACAACTCTCACACAAGTCACACAAGTGTTGACAAACTCTCTAGCTCAAACTCGTACCCCAAGAGATTCACTTTTTCCAGACATCTCTCATCCCCTCTAAGAGAGTATCACCTCACTCGCCAAGAGCCACTCACACTTCTCACACTAGAGAGCATCTCACATCCCTTAAATTAGCAAATTAGCAAATTAGCAAATTAGCCATCTCACTTCTCACGGTTAGGATCAACTTGATCCAAGGGTTACAATTTAGTCTCTTAAAAGTTCCTATGAAATATCTAGGACTCCTCACATTTCTACTACCTTCTAGAAGTTCGTAGACTAATCTAGTACAATGTGAAGTTCCCTACAAGACTAGAACTTTATAGATTATTTAAGAACCTTCAAAACTATTGAAGAACTCTCTGGACTGTTCAAGAAACTTTTTGATTATTCTAAAACTTCCCGGATTATTCAAGAATCTTCTAAACTCATCTAATTCCTCAAGGTTCTCCCTCGTTTTGGACTCATTCAGGATGCTCTTAAAGTCTTCCATAAGCTCTTTCAGCCTTGAGCCAGCCATCTACAAGCTTCCAATGCCTCCGCGATTCCCAATCTGTGACATTGGGTTCCTGTCAAGCCAGGAAGAGAGATAGGTTGGGTTGATGTTTACTCAACTTGCATTGTATTGAGAACAAAGACAAGACTAACATATACTTTTAGTAACCATTTTAGTTAATTTATTAAAAAGACTTTCAAACTTTACCGTAAGTAACCCCAAATCCATACAGCACCAGAGTACCTCCTGAGCACATGCTCGCATGCAATGAAAAGACTTGATTGAAAGAGGAGGCTATCCAAGATACAACAGCATTTTTTTTATTTAGGTCCAGTAGAACAACTAAATAAATGGGAGCACTCTGTGTCAAATTACTGCCTTGCATTAGGTTCCCACAATCTAGTATTCCAAGAAATCTTATTGTGGTATTGTGTTCAAATCAGTAAATGCAAAATCAAGAATATTATTTATATAAAAAAAAATCTTTTAGCAGCACTACAAATAGATATCAGACAATCCAGGTTCAACACCTAGGCCAAACTCCAATTTTCGTTCATCTCTTACGTTCATTGCAAAAATAAGAAAAAAAAAAGGACCAAGATCTCCCCATTAGGTCGAGCAAAAAACCTAAAGAAGATTTCCAAGTTTATGTAAACTAAAATTCCTAGCACAAGTCAAGGTTTTGAGCCAAACTGATTAGCTATGCACATTGAAGAATACTTAGAATACCACAATAGTGCAAAAACAATATCACTTGTGATTCTAAAAGAAAAGGAGACAAGCATGTACCAAATGTTAATAGTGACTAATATTCTTGAGGAACATATAACTATACTCAGTAAGAATTCCGACAAAACAGACTCTCCAAACAACATTCAAGCTGAAAAGATAACAATATACAAACAGAAAAGGGTTATCCACACCTGCAGAACCGACAAAGGATTTAACCGTTGCATTTCCAGTACCATGTGGGCAAAGTGTCCAACATGATGACCTGTACACATCCCCTAAAATTGTCAAACCTTATGTGGAAAAAAAATGACAAATAAAGAGAACGTTTTTACAGGGAGCTGACCAATCAAAACTGCACAACCAGCTGCAGCAGCTTCTGAAATGTTATGACCAGTCAAATCAGGAAAGAAAGAACCTCCAATGACAGCTATTGGGGTTAACCCATAAAAATCTCTTAGTTCACCTACAAAAACAAGATGTGATAACACTATCAACAAAATGTCAGATTTTCTCCAATAGCAAGAACACCAGGTGCACTTTGTTGAGAATTAAATTTCAATTAAAAATGAGTTGAAATGTCTAATTAAGTTCACCCCGTTGGATGGCTTGATATACATTGTTGGACCAATTTCCTAACAGCTTTAAGAAAATTAGTGACTTAACATGATATCAGAACTCTAGTTCCAGGAGGTTCTCGGTCCAAGACTCGTGATATGTGTTTGCTATTGTGCACTATGTTTTGTGTGTGTTTGTGTTCCTATTTAGTTTAATTTGTTTGTCTTTTCACAAGCAAGGGGGAGTGTTGATAGCTTGAGATACATTACCGAGGTCATTTCCTAATAGCATATGCTTTTGAGACAATTGATGACTTAACACACCCGGTAAACAATATTGTCCTATACATAGGCATCATTTGCTATCAATCCTATTAGATTTTGATGTAGCGCATGGAATATCATATAGAGCATGTCTTAGAGATATTAATTTGTTTCATTTATATCTCTATAGGTTAATTGGTTGCCAGCATAATATTATTTAGGTTTGATAAGTTGAAGGTATTATGATAATTTTTCAATTTGCTAAACATGGACTGTAAGGATTGCCCATGGGTCATGTTACAGGTCAAAATGCATTATTGAGACTTATAGAGAGTTTTATTACTAATAGATTATTACAATCAGTCAAATCTTCATGGTTCCCAATTATAAGCCATACTATGGTGGTATTAGAACTTTTTAGTCTAATTCGTAACCAATAGATATTGAATTTTGAGAATTTGTGCGAAAATCTAGGTATTCATAGATTATTCTTCACTTCGGCAAAATAACTATTCTCGACTTAGTATCTAATTGCCAAAAACACCATCCCCCACCCCCCCCCCCCAACCCCAAAACCACATTTCGGCCACAAAACATAATTGGGCTGAAATCATTCCCAAGCCTATTGCTCTCTATTCCATAGCTAAAACCTTAAGACATTTGCTATCCAAGGAGTTTGAACACGCATTTTGTAAAAATCATTTGATCTACAACTTTTACAGATCAAATCAAGCCTAAAGTTAAACTCACCTTTTTTTTTTGTCTAGAAACCCTATAAACCTTCTTCTACCGAGTAGAACCCTAATCATAGAACTATTTTTAATTTGCCTCTCTGTTAAACAATTATCAAATTTCAGAATAGTAGCATATATGTGGACCTCTATACCAAAAATAAAGGATTGATTTGAGCCACTTACCTGAATTCCACTAGATTGGATTGTACTCAGGTCCAAGTTAGGCCTTTTTCATCAATTAACAAGATCGATATTTAACAACCTTCTCCATTTTGATATTTTAGTTCTTTTTTTTTTCAAGTATTATTACTAGACTTCAATTTTTGGCAGGTTGCTTATCATCAATGGGCTGTATTTAGCTACAATAATATTATGATTCAACATCAGGTGAGATTTAAGTTAAAGGTGCCAGAACTTAGTGTTTTTGAGTCTAAACATACCTAAAAGAAATTCACGGTAGACAGTGTGCAGAGAAAAAATCTGAAAGAACAAAAGAGTAGTTCTATGATCATCTAATTTCAAACCACTACTATCAGAACTAAATCACGTTGATTGATAGGTTTCAAAAGGGGACCCTCATAATCTGTTTTACATTGAGCCTGGAATTATCCTTCCTTTGAATATCAGCTTCAACTATTGCATACCTGTAGTGGCTTTGCTTCAGCTGTTGATGCATCTAAATTTGAAGCCCACTGAAGTGAAGCCTTTGTCGTTTGCTTCAGTGGGTTAGTTTGTTGCTATGCTAAATTTCCTCCTTTATTTCTTCCCCTTTTTTGGCTATTTGTTTCTTGTTGGAGACTACTGCTTCTGAACATGGAATTAGTCCATGTCTTTGTTGTATAATCCAAAAGTATGTCACGAGTCGACAGCTTAGGCATTCAGTCCATTCTAGGCTCTTGTGATGGGGAATATGCTTCCTTTTGGTTGTACATAATGCTCAATTTAGGTGATAGAAATATGACACTGACAAACTAAAAAATACTAAAAGAAGAAGAGCAGCAGGAGGAGGCGAACTCAAGTCTGATCTACAGAATAGGAATAGTAAATTATTTGATGCAGAAGATGAATAGAAAAATATCATAATTGATATCCTTAGTACGATTCCAATCCAGATTCTAGACAAAGCATTACATGTGGAGCATTCAGTTGGTTTATTAAAACACAAAGACCCCAAGCCATTCTGTTTTATTTATGGATCGTTATTATCCAATGGGTCAGAAATCAATAAGGAAAGCTACTTGCTGTTCAAGGACAGCACCGATAATATACAAACAGAAGAAAAGAATAATAGTGGACCTTAGAAAATAAAGGAGAATCTGTATATATGTATACATTTATTCACAAGATAAAATGCATATAAAAAAATTCACATGACAATGACGTGTATGGTTTCTTAGTAAACTCTTCAATACTTATTTCATATTTCTTAAATACTTCTTTCATTTACTTAGGGGAAAAACAGAGTGTTTACAAACTAAGATAAATCTTTTCAAGCAAAGTATAAAAGTACTACTAATAGTTTCATAGAAAACACTACTACTTAAAACGTATTTGATTGATGCATGTCCAAATAGACATGTGACACATCCCATGCAGCTCTAACCGAAGTGTCAAGGGTTTGGCACAGGTGCTTCACAAATGAAGAAGAGTCCCTGTGACACAGGGAATAGGTGAATGGATTCTAAATTTCAGCCACAAGCAGACTGAATTAGGTGTAATGCATTTGACTAGAGTAGTAGATTGAAATAAAGTAGGAGGCACAATGCCCAAACTGGTTGTATAAAATTAGTTTTTCACTTCTCATGCTGGTCTTTAGATCAATGTAGATGGTATAACATGCACTGTAAAAACAGAGACAAAATAAATATGAACCTAATGTGTCCACCACATATATATTTGTTCCTGGCATAAGCTTGTAATCACGAGACCTTAGCGCTACACTCACTCCCTCTTTCTGTAGTTCCTGCATTATTAAGGAAAAGAAATGACAGTTGCAGACTCTATCATGCAACAAGTGAAAATTTTCAAAAAGGTTGGAAATTAAAATGACAAAATGCAGGTAAATATCTTTACAGAGCATTGAAGCTGCCAATGTAGAATAGACACTGGTACAGGACATGGAGGCAAGAAGATACGAACAAGCCACGATGGAAAATCTCAACAAAAGAAAAAAGGCCACTCCAAAAATATTAATATATCTATTCATCTTTTATGCATGTTGTATAATAAAAATATTTAATTCAATTATTATTTATTCATTTACACTTAGATTCCAATTTGTTGAAGATAAGAGCGCCACAAATATCACATATGCACTGCATATTCCTATCATTTGCTTTCTTATTACATTTTATCTTGTTGATATATATTGCCATATTTCTTCATGTGTATGTGTAGAAAGTTGGCCATTGTATACTTTAGTTGGTCATAGACATGATGTATTCATTGTATATAAATTTTCAAAACATATTTCACGCGCAAAAGTTGTTTTTGAAAGAATGCCAAACACTGTTAGTGAGGAGTCCAAGAAGTAACACCGAAGTGTCCCCAAGTGTCACTGCAACACCCCAATTATGAAATTTTATTTTTGAACTAGGATTCATTGAAGAAGTGTCAGATAGGGTTTTATGAGTGTCTGAAGAGCATCGGTGTATGAAACGGACATGGCTCCTCCCTATGTCTGTGCTTCTTAATCTGCTGCAATATGAGGTTATTCCACTGGGTTCATCCTTAAAGGTTCATGCAAAAAACTAACAATCAAAGCAATTCACATGTTGGAGCCTTCTCACATGTACAACACAACTACACTGGTATCTCCTATCACTAAAAGGTAAAGGCTGTAGAGCTGGTACAAGTCTCATTTCCCTTATTGGATGAAATCACACACATGCACTTTATTGTGTTGATAAAGGAAATATTGTTAGATATTTGTATGACCCTGGGTAGAGCTGGTACAAGTCACTTTTCCCTTATTGTATGAAATCATACACATGCACTTTATTGCTTTGGTAAAGGAAATATTAGATATTTGTAGAATACCATTTTATACAACAGCAGAACACGGTAGCATAACCTGAATTAAACTATCAGATAATGTCACGTGTCGCAGATTGTATATTACATTTATTTTATTAATCCATAGTATTATTCTTATTGGTCTAAAATCTCCATTGCTTTTATTGTGAAACTTGGTGATAACCTCCTACAATAATTTCTTTCCTTTATTAAGTCCAGCTGACTTTTCTTTAATTCGTTAAGTCCACTTTTAATTATTTTCATTTATTAAGTTCACATTAGTCGTAGGAGTTAACATTCTGTACCATATTTTTCCATTTAGAGTGATTTCATGATTGATCGTATCATTGTAAAAATAACAAAACAACAACAACAGTAATGATAACTAAAAAAAATTAACAATTTACAACACAATTATTAATTTAAAAATAAAAAATTATAAAAGTATAAAAAATAGTAACAATGCTAGATAAATGTTAAAAAAAACAATGTACTTATTCAAAATAGAGATTGTGTGATAAGTAGGCAGCATAAAATCGGTTCATTTAGATTAAAATAAATAGTCATTCGTGTACATATAATAATTTATATTTAAAAATATACTCAGAAATATTTATAGGCAAGTAACGATAATAATCAATAGTTTCATAAGTAAATGTTATATAGAATTTTTAATATGTTTCAATTTGTTTTGAGATGACATTTGTTTTGAGTTTTACAACATCAATAGAACTGAATTTTGAAACCATTCATTTGCACGTTATATGTATGTTCTTAGGAACATTAAGAATTAATTTGGTAATTTTTTTTAGTAATTGCAAGTGGAGAGATAAAATTAACTTTTCAAGTTTAACATGTTTATCTACTTAATAGAAATGATTTTTTCAAAACTGTTTCATATGCATATTACATATACATTTAGGTACATCCAAACTAATTTGATAATTTTTTGAGTACTTTCAGTTGTGGAAATAAATTTAACTTTGTAAGTTAGACATGTTTATCCTTTCAACATAATTGAATTGTTCAAAACAATTTTATATGCATTTTATATATAGATATAGAAGCATCCAAAACTGATTTAGTAATTTTTTAAATACTTTCACTTTTGAAGATAAATTTAACTTTGTAATTAATTCTATAAAAATATTAATTTTTTTGTTCATATTTTTTTCTCAGATTTTAATATTGGTTATGGATCGTATTTCATAGAGTCTCATTAATTGTGTCGCAAAAATATTAATTTTATGAAAAAATGAACTTGTAGAGTAAAAGTTTTGACATTAAAGTTTGAAAACTAAGAATAAATATGTGCATGACTTCTTGCAAGGAAAAAAAATATGCAATTGGACTTCTTGCATGAAAAAAAAAAAAAATTGCTTGGACTTAGTGCATTAAAATCTTATTTTGAAGGACCTCTTACCAAATCACCCATTTTTAATTTACTCTTTAGCCTTCATTGTCGCATACAGTACCATTATCCAAAAACATATATGAAAAGAGGACATGTTTGTTTTATCTCACCAGATTGCTAGTCCCATGTTCAGCTCACCCGATAGAAATATTAATCCCTCATATAGAAGACTAATAATCCGGTATTTATGGGATAATTCGTCCCACCTCCCCCACCCCCCCAACCCAGGATTAGTCCCCCCTCCAGATTATTTTTTCACCTTTTCCAACAGCCAAGAACAATTCTCCAATTCTTATCCCACTTTAACTAAATATGATATATATAATATCATGATATATAGAATCTCATTTCTTATCCCATGGTATTAAAAAAAATATATAGGACCTCCGTATTACTTATTCCTCTTATTTTATGATATCCGATCCTATGGAGCAAAAAAAACATAGCCAAAGGTGACAAATCTTAGGACCCTATAAGAGTGAAAGAGAGAATGAAAATTAATACTTCCCATGTTATAACATACTGTGGATAGACAGACTATTTCGCATATGTTTGGCCTAACTTTTTTTAAAATTTTTTTGCTTAAAAGCCTGTAAAAAAGCCCACTGGTTTAGCCTGAGTTGGTTTTTCTACATCTTTTTACATTTATTTTTTTATAAAAAAAGCCAAAAATCCAAAAAAAAAAGCTAGTCCAAACACAAGCTTCATTTGGGGAATAGGCAAATGTTTTGAATGTGACATTTTGGCAAGCATTGTAGAGTCGGGAGTTTAGTGACTTGGAAAGTTTCTTTGAGCTTTCACATGGTGTGACCAAATCGGACAATGGAAAGGATGAGCTAAGATGGAATCTCTCTATATTTGGCATGTTCGAAGTTAAATAAGGCTATATGCTTCAGTGGGGAAATGTGGGGTTCTTTTTCCTGGAAGGAGATATGACATGCTGCCTCTCCATCAAATGTGAGAAAGGCCACATCTTTTTTTTGGTCAGTAATGCATAGGAGGGTCCTCATATTGGGTAATTTCATTCAATATAAGTACATTGTGGTTAATTTGTGTAGAATATGTAAAGAAGATGCCAACTTGCAGACTCAATGTATCTTATTGAAAAAAACCTAGAGAGTTGAAGGCATTGATTTTGGGATTTTTTGGAGTTTATTTGGTCTTTCCTAGTAATGTGGTTGAGCTTGTGAGATTATATGTGAGATTTTTTATGTGAGCATTTGTTATTTTTTGTTATTTGTTTCTTAACTCAAGGGTAGATTAGTCTTTACGACTAATTAGGGTTTTGGATTTTAGGTTTTGTTCTATAAATATTTTGTAAACCAAACCCTAGTGAAAACAGCTCTTCTACTAAGAAACGAAATGTTCCGGTGTCTCGTGTCTTCTTCTTTTTTTTTTTTTGAAAAAGGAGAGGAAAAGTGTAGGAAAAAATGACAAGAAGATATTGAAACATCAATTTGGAAGACATTGTTAATTACATAGTATTAATCTTAATGAAGACGCGTTAACCCTAATAGGGTACGCAACTGTTTATTTAAAGAACAAAACCACATAATAAGATATGGTGTGCCCAGCCAAACCAGATAATAATAATTATTATTATAATAAAACTAACATCCCCCCTCAAGCTGGTGCATATATATTTAACATGCCCAGCTTGTTACATATGTATCGAATCCGAGGATCTGGACAGATTTAGTAAAGATATCTGCCAACTGTTTTCCAGTACGAACCGCACCGAACACGATCACACCATTCTGATACCCATGCCG
>JAULJZ010221642.1:0-40931 GCA_032270985.1 Heliamphora pulchella
TACCATCTTGAAGTCTAGGAATCTACCGACAACGAACTTCTTCATTCCGGCATATTCTTGTACTTCTTGTCCAGGGATTCCCACAGCCTTTTTGCTGTCTGGATTGGACTATACACATTATACAATGTGTTGTCCAACCCGTTGAGGATGTAGTTCAGACAACAAAAATCAACATGCTTCCATACTTCCACAGTGGCAATGACTTGCCCATCTGTCTTGTCCTCCTTAAGAGTAGGCGAATCTTCATGCAAAAATTTCGCCAAGTTCAAAGTCGTGAGATAAAACAACATCTTCTGCTGCCATCTCTTGAAATCAGAACTGCCGAACTTCTCCGGCTTCTCCCCTTAATTCACGAGTACATAGGAACAACCACGAGTACAACCGGCGCAATAGCCGTGACTGTAGTTCCAACACTGACGTTTTCAGTGGCCATTTCTGTATAAACAGAATATCAGCACAGAATCAAATACTTATAAATTTAAAACAAGTATCTGGATAACCAAAAACAAAATAAAATGAAAAATCAAAACTGAAAAAAACACAATTTTGAAAACTAGAAACTAAACAGGATATATATATATATATAAACCGGAAATAAAAATTGTAAACCAATAGTATAATAAAGGGTTTTTTGCAAGAAACCCGAATCTATCTTAAGATTGTTGTGCAAAAAGGATTGAAAAGACAAATCAAAATCCAATTTTGTACTGTAAACAAATAGGAAAACAGAAAACTGTAAACAAAGAACAGAAAATAAATTCTTAGAGAATAAATTCTTACTAACAGTCGCAAAACCGAAATAACGTAGATGATCGAGGCTAGTGTTGAACACTATCTCCTTAAGATAGATTCGTCCCCTACAGTGGTGCTAATGGGCTTTACAGACGTCAATCTCCGAGAATACAATGATCACACCCGGAGAAGAAACACTCCAATCTACGGGTACAGCAAACCGTTTGGTATTTGTACTCTTCGACTCTTGAACTTTGCACACACAATGAATGTAATGATAGAAAGGACATTGGATGCCAAAAACGTGCAGAATGGATGGTTATTTATAGCCTCAGAAGTAACTGTTCGAAACAGTCAGCACCTGTTCAGAACTGGTGTAACTTTTCACCGTCGGCACACAAGCGCTCTGTGAGCCCCCTTGCGCGGAACCAAGACCAGAATAGGGCACTCGCGGAGCGCTATTTTGAAAACTAGAAACTAAACAGGATATATATATATATATAAACCGGAAATAAAAATTATAAACCAACAGTACAATAAAGGTTTTTTTGCAGGAAACCCGAATTTATCTTAAGATTGTTGAGCAAAAACAATTGAAAAGACAAATCAAAATCCAATACTGTATTGTAAACAAATAGGAAAACATAAAACTGTAAACAAAGAATAGAAAATAAATTCTTAGAAAATAAATTCTTACTAATAGTCGCAAAACCGAAATAACGTAGATGATCGAGGCTAGTGTTGAACACTATCTCATTAAGATAGATTCGTCCCCTACAGTGGTGCTAATGGACTTTACAGACGTCAATCTCCGAGGATACAACGATCACACCCGGAGAAGAAACACTCCAATCTACGGGTACAGCGAACTGTTCGATGTTTGTACTAACCGACTCTTGAACTTTGCACACATAGTGAATGTAATGATAGGAAGGATATTTGATGCCAAAAACGTGCAGAATGGATGGTTATTTATAGCCTCAGAAGTAACTGTTCGAAACAGTCACAGCACCTGTTCAGAACTGGTGCAACTTTTCGCCGTCGGCGCACAAGCGCTCTGCGAGCCCGCTATACTGGAGTTCAAGAGGGGCTTGTGGCGCTCGAGCGATCAACACTGGAATCGGGGGAGCTCAAGCGCACCGCGAGTGCCCTATTCTGGTCTAGGTTCTGCACAAGGGCGCTCGAGCCCCTCGTGAGCGCTCTATTCTAGAAAATGACCCTTGGGTTAACAGAACTGAATTTTACTCGGATCGGGTCGACCCACGACCCGAACCCAAACCCGGTCCGGCTCGGCTCATCGGGCCGGTCAGACGGCGACGGCGCACGCATGTGTGAAATAGGTCGAACCCACCGTTAGGTAGGTCCTCTCCCGTCCACAAAACTGGGTACCCCCAAAAGACCCTCCCATTAGTCCAACTCTAACTTATACATACCCACTAAGTTTCTCTAGAACTTCCAATGTGGGATTGAAGTTCCACACTTCCATTAAACCCGACAAAACCCATGTTCAAACGACGACCTTGAACATCGATTTCTCATCACCTTTTATCAGATTTGAGCAAATGAATATACGTCGTTCATCTCCTCGCGGAGGAGAACACGTAGCACCCCGAACTCAACTCAAAAGACGAATGGGTCACACATTTATTTTGGCCCAAAGTTTGCTAAAAATAAAATTATTAAATCCAATTTTAACAATCTTTTGGTTTCTCTCATCATATGACGTCTAATTTATCCAGTCTCATTAATTGTATTTTGCCTTCTTCTTTTATCACTATTTGTACTACAAATGATTCTTCTATATATGTTTTTATTAGCTATATTATCTCAACCACAACATCTCCCTTGTCTATCCTTCATGCTTTTTATGTACCACAATTGTCAGTTAGCTTATTGTCTATTAGTCAACTGATTGATTTTGGTTTTGATGGTTCATTTTCTTCTTCTAGTTATATTGTTCAGGATCAAAAGTTTAAGAAGCACGTTGAGATCAGGCGTAGAACTAGTGTTTTATAAGTCTTAGAGAGCTTACACATTCTTGTGGCTCCTTCTACAACTATATTTTCCTTATATCAGAAGTTGTTTTCCTTTTATATTCGGCATTATCAGTTAGGTGTCTAGTGAGCATTTGAAAATTTTAGCTCAGTCTGGTAGCTTAGGTAAAGTGCACATTAGTTATATATCTAAATGTAGTGGATGTCAATTTGCTAATATGCCAGTTTTACCTTTAATAAAAGCACTCCTTTTGTTTATTTCAATAATAGTTCTTTCACTTTCTTTCACTTTCCCCCTCTTTTGCATCACTCATATCCTCCACCTACAACGGTCTCTGGTTATTGATGTGCACGGCATCCTTCACACTCCACTACTCAGGTCTACCCCGGACCTACATTCCTTCAGTTCAGTTACAGCAACTAAATCACTTTCATTTCAAATCAAAAGGGGGTTAAGCAAAATTCTAGGCTAAGAATAAGATTGATGTTGTGCAATAAAGGAGAACAGATTGAAAACTTCTAGGGACAACAAAAACACATCGTGATGCTTAAGAATGCAAGTTGAAAGAATTTAACATCCACGCTCCATTTTGAGAAAAAGTCAGTTAATGATAAGTCCACCTCTATTGTACATCTTGCATTTATACAAGTCAACAGAAGAAAAAAGGTGTCCTACTGTCCTGCAGAAATGAAGATAAAGAAAAAAATATAAACTGGCATGCACAGGGCATAACAATTGCAGCTGCAGATCCATGCTTCCTCACCTTTGCCACTTCCCTCGCAACGTGTTTCAATCCATGACCCTTGGGGCAACAAAATAAGAAACACATTTCTATTTATGCTTATATGTTTTTGAAAACCTTTTGGTTATCTAGGATAGGGCTTTTCACTTATGCCACTCCAAAAGGCCTACTGAACTCAAATTTGCTCTATATGTAGGGTCCATAATAGGTGAGCACGTGCATGAATGCTGGCAGAAAACTGACAAGGAAGTTACAACTCACAAGCAAAATAGCATTATTTTGTCTTATTCTTTTTTCTCCCACGCGTGAAACAAACTTTCACAGGTATTCAATATTTCCCGAGAATATCCATTAGAGAATAGAGCTTGAACATTGTCAATGAACAATTAGAAATATTAACACCAAAAGTGTAAATATAGCACCCCTTTATAAACTTCAAAACAAACCTGCCCAAAGCATTAACAGTTCTACTTTTGACATTGGACATGGTAAGTCCATGCAAACTAACAGACCAGCAAGCACCAGCACAGAAACTTAAAAGAAACAATTTATTACCCTGGGAATAAAGAGTTTCAAAGTCATGCACTGTCAAGCATCCTTCTTTTGTTACCGATGCCAAGTATATACCCTGGCAAAAAAAAAAAGAGCAAAGCATAATATGCCAAGCAATTAAATGCAAAGGAAACTGAAACGGGAGAGCAGAAAACTCTCCCCAGTCATCTTAAGCTACAGAGAAACAATATGAGAAAGCTTTATGAACATGTTTTTTAGAACTTGTGTGTCATATACATAACATTGATCGTGTGAATTAATGGATGTAAGCAAACAAAGAGGTTGGTCTTATCAAAATTACTTTGTCAACCCATTTAACCGCATAAGCTGAGTAGAGTGACTCAAGAGGGGAAAAAATTATCAAATCTGGGACAGCTTATTTATGATGAAGCAGAGGTGAAATTGTCTCAATTTTGTGAACTCAATGCACTCGTACCAGAAGCTTGTGCAACCTATAAGAAAATGTAGGAGAGTGGCTTCTTTTATTAGGTTTAAGAACATTGACAATGGTGAGTATTGGTTGTCCGGTGTTTATGGACCATATTGTCCTAAACGGAGGACTGATCTGTGGGATGAGCTTGTTAGGTTGTTCCATCTATGCTCTGTGGGATGAGCTTGTTAGGGTGTTCCGTCCATGCTCTGTGGGATGATTTTTAATGTTGCCAAGTGTCTTTTGAAAAGTTTAGAAGGAATAGTGTTACAAGGGATATGATACATTTCGATGCTTTTTTAGAGAGTGCGATATGATTGACCTTTCTTTGTCCAATGCCTGTTCACAAGGTCAAATCTTTAAGTTTAATTTGGTGAGTTGCAAGATGGATAGGTTCTTTGGGCAGGGAGGAGACGTTTCTAAATGGTAGACAGGAAATATTTCCCAACGTTTTCTAGGATCATTGTCTTGTGGTGTTAGAGAGTTTTGCTTTAAGGTTGCGCCCTACACCTTTTAGATTTGAGAACATGTAAAGTTGGAATATCAGTCATTTAAGAAATTCTTTGAAGAATGGTGGGATAGTTTCAACTGTTATGGGTAGGAAGGTATTAAATTCATGAAGAAATTGAAGATGATTAAGGAAAAGTTGAAGGTAAGTGTTAGAATTATTGCAGAGAGTGGAAGAGAAAATGAGAAAGAGAGAGAATGAGAATAACAATAAATAAAAGACCAAAAACTTAGAATTTGCTCCATATCACTTGTTATTTATAATACGACCAAGAAATACTAGAAGTGCAATAATACCCTTAATTTAACACTCCCCCTCAAACTGATGCATAGATATTTCTTATACCTAACTTGCATACAATAGGTTGAAACATTTTACTACTAAGCCCTTTAGTAAAAATATCTGCTAATTGATTTGCAAATTTCACAAAGGGCATACAAATTGAGCCCTGACAAAATTTATCCTTGATGAAGTGCCGATCAATCTCAATATGCTTCGTTTTGTCATGTTGGACAAAGTTATGAACAATATTAATGGAAGCCTTATTGTTACAGTACAACTTCATAGATTTATCGCACTCAATACCCAAATTCTTTAATAATACTTTGAGCCAAATGAGTTCGCAGATTCCATGTTGCATAACCCTATACTTAACCTCTGCACTTGATCAAGCTACCACTGTTTACTTTTTACTGCGCCAAGCAACCAGGTTATTCCCTACAAATATGCAATACCCAGATGTAGATTGTCTGTCATCAACTGAACCAACCCAATCTGCATATGTGAAAACTTCTAATGTCAAATGACCGTGATGAGAGAATAAGAGCCCTTTACCAGGGGCAGACTTAAGATATCGCAGAATACGATAAGCAGCGTCAAGATGTACATTACAAGAATCATGCATGAACTGACTAACAACCCCTACAGCATATGCAATATCAAGTCTCGTGTGAAATAGGTATATTAATCTTCCCACAAGCCGTTGAAATTGGCCCTTGTCGATAGGTTCTCCATCACCACTACTGAGATGATGATTAGCCTCAATAGGTGAATCTGCGGGTCGACAACCCATCATACCAACTTCATTTAGAAAGTCAAGAATATACTTTCTTTGGAAATGAAGATCCCATTATCTAATCTAACCGCCTCAATTCCAAGAAAATATCGTAGTGCCCCCAGATCTTTCTTCTCAAATTCTTTTGCTAAGTTTACCTTAAGATGAGATGCCTCCTCAGAATCATTACCTGTCACAACTATGTCATTAACATATACAATAAGAACAGTGATCTTATTATTGCCTTGCTTGATAAACATAGTATGGTCTGCTTGACTCTTCAGTACCCAAATTTTAGCATTGCCTTAAAGAATCTATCAAACCACGCTCGAGAAGACTGTTTTAGTCCATATAAGACCTTCTTCAATTTGCACACCTTCTCTTCAGTTTCACGAGATGAGAATCCAGGTGGTACATCCATATATACCTCTTCTTTTAGATCTCCATGAAGAAATGCATTCTTCACATCCAACTGCTGGAGAGGCCAACCAATATTAGCGGCACATGATAAGAGTACCCGAACTTAATTCACTTTGGCTATTGGAGCAAAAGTCTCCTGATAGTCAATACCATAAGTTTGGGTAAAGCTTTTAGCAACTACCCTTGCTTTGAATCTCTCAACTGATCCATCTGCCTTGTGCTTTACTGTAAAAACCCATTTACACCAAACTGCCGTCTTCTCTTTTGGAAAAAAGACTAACTCCCAAGTACCGTTCTTTTTCAGGGCTGTCATCCCTCAATCATAGCCTTCTTACACTTAGGATCCTCAATGGCTTCCTTCCAACCCTGTGGAATCAATATAGAGGACAAAGAGGAGACAAACGCGCGATATGAGACTGATTAAGAATTATATGAGACAAAATGAGAAATTGAGTGTTAAATACACGCCCTAACGCCTTTGCAAAGAGCGATAAGTAAATTAGAAGTATTAAGATCAACAACAGAGGACTCATTACCAAGTGGTTCAGCGTGAGAGTTTGAACTGGAGGATGGAGGTAGCAACTGGCAAGATGGTAATGCACACGAGCCATCTGATCTTTCGAGCGTCGAGTATAGGTATGCAGATCCTTTTTGTCTAATCGTCCACTAGCATCCTGTTCAGTTCCATCCTTACTGGGTTCCGACGTTCCGTCTCCCCTTCACCAAGAGCAAGAACTGGCGAAGTAAGATTCAGAAAAACCAAATCTCAAGACTCCTAAGTCTGTGTATCCAATGGTAACATCTCTTCTAGGCTAGATGCCTCCCCCTGAAGAGATATCTGAGGAGAGTGAAAAAAGACTCGGACTCTCAAAAGGTAACATCCATACTGACAAAACTTTTGCGGGTGACCGGATCATAACATTTATAACCCTTTTGGGTAGCAGAATAGCCAATAAAAACACATTTGATAGCCTTAGAGTCCAATTTTACATCGGGGTGTTTTGGCACATGAACAAAGCAAGTGCAACCAAAAATCCAGTTTGGAAGAGAAGAGATAGGAGAAGACCTGGGAAGAAGTTTCAAACGTGTTTTGAATTGAAGAACACTAGAAGGCAAACGATTGATAAGATAAGCCGCAGTAAAAACTGCCTCACTCCAGAAGAACTTAGGAACATGCATAAAAATAAGAAGGGAACGAACAACCTCAAGAAGATGACGATTTTTTCGTTCAACAACTCCATTTTGTTCAGGAGTACATACACAACTGGTCTGGAAAAAAATACCTTAAGCCTCTAGATAAGCACGAAAACCACCATCAAGAAACTCAGTCTCATTATCAGTCCGGAGAATCTTAATGTTGGCATCAAACTAGTTGCGAACCATGCGGTGAAAATTTTAAAAACTGGAAAAGATTTCATTTTTAGTGCAAAGCAAATAGAATCAAGTAACATAGGAATGACAGTCAATAAATGTCACGAACCACCAATAACCAAAAATAGTAGTAATAGGTGAGAGACCCCACACATCATAATGAATAATAGTGAAAAGAGAAACACTACGTTTATTAACTGAAGGATAAACAGAACGTTTATGTTTTGCAAGTTCACAAGCCTCACACAAAAAATCATTTATGGAACAATGTTTAGCTAAAGAAGAAAAAAGTCTCTCTAAAATGCCAAAAGAAAGATGTCCCAAACAGCGATGCCACTAAAGTAATTGTAGACAGGGGATTCCAGTATCAATATGGAGAGCCTGATCAGACGGTGAAGGTGGAATGGAAGCAGAGGACGGAACATCCAGTAAATACAGGCCACTATATGCATTACCACTGCCAATCATTCTCTCAATCTCTAATTCCTGAAATACACAATAAGTAGGAAAAAATATTACAGAACAGTTTAATGAACTAGTAAGACGATTAATAGAAAAAATATTAGTAGAAAAATTGAGAACATGAAGGACAGAGGATAGTGAAAGTAAAAAAGAGCAAGGAATAGAACCTTTACCATAAATATATTATAAAGAACCATCGGCTATTCTAACCTTATCTTTACCAGAACAAGTGGAGTAAGAAGAAAATAAAGTAGAAGAGCCATTCATATGATCAATGGCACCAGAGTCAATGATCCAAGGAGTAAGAGAGGCGATTGCACTAAGTGCAATAGGAGATATGCCTGAATGAGCAAAGTTAGAAAAGGAAAGAGAGGCAGTGGAAGAGGTAATATCAACCCGAGTCATCAGGCGCCCGAGAGTAGTCAACTCTGCCTCAGAAAAAAGGTCAGTCTCACCAGACGTGCTAGTAGGGATCTCAGAGTGATGAGCGTGGGAGCAAACAGGTCAACTACGCCCACCATCGCGTCCACCTCCACGTCCTGGAGTAGGACGACTATGTAACTTCCAACAATGGTCAATAGTATGACGAGATTTACCACAATATTCACAATGCAACTGATCACGGGCGACAGAGCCATTCTTTTCCCCAGACTTAATATGACTAGACTAGCCGGTGCGATGAATAGATGTGACAGTTAACACAGAACGTTCTTGACTAGAAATAGGAACCATAACATGACGACGACTCTCTTCTTGTTGGACATAGGCGTATGCTTGTCGCAAGGTGGGAAATGAATCGCAACCCAAATTTTGAATACAGATCGGATCATAGTCAACATGGAGGGCGACAAGAAACTTATATACCTGCTCCTTCTTCACCATCTTCTGAAAAGCAGCAGCATCAGTAGTACAAACAGCATGGAAGTCCTGATGATGATCAATCTCACCCAACAAGCTAGTCAACTCAGTGTAATACTGAGCCAATGAGTGGTCACTCTGTTCTAACCCACAGAGTTTCTTCCTCAACTCATACAACTGGGCATCATTGCCAGTCTGTGAATAAGTCTGAGCAGTAGCAGACCAAATCTGATGTGCAGTATCCAGAAGTATAAAACTACGACTAATTGAGGGCTGCATAGAGTGTAACAACCAAGACATAACAAAGGCATTTTCCTCTATCCAGCGTGTGCGAGAAGAACCAATGACTGTTGGTTGTTTGGTTTCACCAGTGATATACCCAGACATACCACGAGCAGCGATGGCTAAACTGCAGGAAGGAGACCAAATTAAAAAATTGCTACCATCCAGCTTGACATGACTAATCTGAAGGGAGGAATTATCAGTAGGAGTCCCTGAACGAGTCAATCTAATGTCTTCATAACTACCAGGAGACTTTCCTATATCAGACATGGCTATGGGAAACCAAGAACAAGCAGAATGAAACGAATGGGAGTAATGGACTATAAACAGATGCAAACTAAGCAGACCCGAACCACTAGAGTACCAGTAAAGTCCAGAATCTAATACCAATCACAGCAAAGCCAAAAAAAGCCCTAAGAAACGGCTGGAATTTGCAACCAAACACCCAGGGACTTCAATCAATAGTGGTGAACCCTGACATGAACCGAAACCCTCTAAAGTAGATGAAACAGAGCCAAAAAAGACAAAGCCGAGCGAAAAAAAACCAAGCGCGAACAACTGAATCGACAAAAGGCTTCACCCGAGCTTGAAATCAACCTAAAACAGCAAAGAATGTTGATTCGAGCCTCTTACATGCAAGTCTTTTTCCACAAAAATGATAGATAGTCTCAATATTTCCCCCTTCTATTGTCAAAAAGGATCTGGGAAGCAATTATGGCCCTAAATGGACTTTGCTCCTAATAGTCTTGTAACTAATGACATTTTAACTTTAGGCATGGGTTATATCAATTGGCCAATATCTTTTGGGTGGGTTCAATTTCTTGCTCCCAAATTATATTGATTAAGTTTCCACTATTTGGATGTAACAATAAAGCAAAAGCACTAGGGGCCTAAGCCCTGCAGTTAAAGCCAAGGATTAGGATACTAGGATAAGATAAAGGATGTTGATATCCCTCTTCCTTTTTCATAGATTCCATTATTTTTTATTTCTTCAAATTGGGGGGCTTATTTTATGTGGTTTTTAGTTGGAGTTTTGCTTTCTTTTGTGTTTTCCTCTTTAGAGGAATTCTTGTCCTCCAATTTTCTTTTACTCTTGTTTCTTACTAATATATTCTTTTGTTACCGATAATAAAAAAGGCGCAGGACAAGAGGCCGCGTGAACAAGATATTTTGAGCCTGTGTAAGCATTGAAAATTATGTTTCTCATTCTTCTGAATTGTTAATGACCGATGTGCTGACAACCATCACAAAAACTAACCAACTCCTCACTTTAATCCAACTTACAACAAAGAATATTGTTAGATCTCCACTGTATAGATGCAGTATTCTGACTGTTTCACACCCATAAAAAATGAGTTGCATCAATGTCTCCAAAAGTTTTCACATTTTTCTAATTCACAAGAAATGCTTAGATAACTTGTATTGCCTTTGAATTGTAACTAGCAAACTTAAGCATAGTTCTGCTTTTCAACGTAGTTCTCCTTTTCCAATTCTCAAAGTTTCCCCAATATTTTTTACAATTCTCTTCAAATATCAGAATTCCTTAAATTGAAACAGTGATAGTGATTTAGAACCCTGTTTCCAAATTAGTTTTACAACAAAATGTTTTTTTCCCCAAAAAAGCCCCCTTTTTTTTCTAAAATCTTGGTTCTATTAAACCATGGCTTCAAAATTGTCTCTAAATAAAAAATTATAATTTGAACCATCATTCAAAGCTTACTAGCTTAAGATCATACAGCCCAATAGTCCTACATAATGAAGAACTTTCCTTGGAGGTACCACGTCATTCTATACCATAAGGAGTTCGAGTGTTATGAATGACAACCTCTACTTAACCATAGCTTGAACAGGCAAACATAAATTCACAAAAACAAATGAAAAAAAAATGAATGAATGGACTTCAGTAGGGAAAAAAATAAACTTCAAGTGTCATAATATTAAAATTAGTGATGCATCATTCACCTTGGTGTCAAATTCCAATGCAGAGATGCCCTGCCTACCAAAAACAAAGAAAAATCATAAAGAGCAATATCTTATGAATTAAAGGAAAATCATGGAATGGAAAAACAATGCCCATCGAATTACTTGAAAAAATAACTGGGAACAAAAATTTATTAGACGATCACGTGATTTTATTTGAAAAACAATCACGTGTAATCTTATCTATCCTATTATCTATCCTATTATAATAAGGAAACACTAAGGGTATTACTAAAATTTGGTGAAGCCATGTCACAAGGTTTTTTTCTTTTATTAGCAGGGGTAAACATGACTTTTTTGTTTAATCAATAAAGGGCAAAAATGTAAATTTTAAATAACTACCCACTACTTATGTAACTTTCCACTTCTTACATAATTTATCATGTAGATTATGAAAAGATTTATTTTATTTTTATCTTTCATAATATTTAAAATTATATTAAAATATATTTCATAAGCATCGCGCATTCCACAAAATCATGAATTTTAAATATGTTCCCGCATCTTTTCTTTTTCTTCTACAACTTACATCACTAATCCAAAAAAAATAGAAACTACATTTGGGCCTGATTAGCAATTAGCTTAAAAGCTTTCTTTTTTGCTGCTTTTCTTTTTTGGCCAAAAAAATAAATTGGTTCAAAGTAGATTGTTTGATAAATTAGCTTTTAAGCTAACATTTTCGAATTTGATTGATTGGAAAATAAATAAATTTTTTTACTTTCAGTTCAAATTAAATAGTATTGTACTTCTATATAGTTGATTATAACAATTATATATAGTTGGCATTGATAGTAAATAAATTATCAAGTAGAGGTACTATTAACTTTTAGAATAGGGTGAGAGCTTCAATATGAGTATGGTAGAAATTAGTGTTATGATTTGACTTTTTATCTTTTTATCTTTTTTGTCAAACGGATTATGTTAGCTTTTTTGCGTTTTTAGCCCCAAAAAAGCTAAAAAGCTTTAGTTGCCAATCAGGGTCATAATAGTTGCATACCATTGTGACGCTGGTAAAAATCTACATCAATTGTGCGTATATAAAATTATGGTTTTCGTCTTGTTTGCTTGTGTTGAATCCAAAGACGTTGAAGGTGGCGAAGCCTTTTGCATGCATTCATTCCTCTGTGCTTAAAAGTTAAAACACTTAAACTTTTGCTTGACATGAAGAAATTTCTTCCCCAAAGACAACTTTCTCAAAATTAACCCTATTTTAAAGGAATTAGAAAAATAAAAATATATATTTGACCAAATTATGAAACAAGGTCATAGTTAAAAAAATGCATATTTTTAGGTAAGACAATTTTTCATCTTTAGTAAACTTATTTCAACTTTGGCCAAAACTTTTTGACCAAAAAAAGCTTTATAAAAAATGTTATTTTGGTGGCCTTATTTCAATTATTCCTCTCCATTCCAAGTGAATCATCAAAACCATCATTTAAAAGCTATCCAATTAATCAATCCTACTTTCAAAGCAATCTGAAACCTTGCACCGGTAGAAAGTGCTAACTTACAACTGAAGAAATCCTACATAGGTGGAAGGGTTTGGCAAGCAAAACGTAAACCAAAACGCGTAGGAAATGTGTTTTGAACAAAAGAACCAAAAAAGGGTTATATAGATTACATTTTCTTATTATTCTGCCAGTAGGTAGTCCTTAACAAAAAATAATTAACTCTTTTACCATTGGGAATGGAGACCAATATGCGATCAAAAGGTAACATAAATATGTCTCTTCCATTTCATCAGCTTGTAGCATAAAGTATTAGATGACAAACCACGTTTGACACTATCCAAACCAACAACAATAAATTCTTTTAGATTAATTCTACCCGGGGGGGAAGGAAGCAAGTAACCCCGGTGCCCCCAAAAAAATATATCAAGAAGATCATTGTTGACCACATTGAGGTAGATAAAGAACAAAGAAGAGATCCAACAGAGATTTTCTTCTTTTATTTTTCTTCTTTAATTAGTAGGAGATGTAACAACACAAGTTAAAAAAGCAAAGCTGTGAAAATCCAAACAGAATAAGTTAAGAAGGAGAGATGAAACTGACTTTCTGAATGGCGCTGGGTTATCCATGTATGCAGCATTAGCAAACCAACTCATCTGGGGGGGACAAGAAATTTGAAAATAAAAATTAAGAAAACAAACCAATTATAAATACATTCTGGATTAGAATTACATTGAAACCAAGAAGATCTTTAACAACTGAAACCCTACGGAAGTAGGGATTCACAATATGTTTTCTTGCACATTTTTTATTTTGCGGCAACCAAACAATTAGGCCCTTGTTTGGGATATCCAAAAAAGTTGCTTTTAATAAGTTTAACTTTTTTTATTTAAAAAAATGATAAATAAATTATTTGAAATAATTTGTTTAGGGTATTTTTTTTTCTTTTTGGATTTTGTTGAAATACCTAATATATATACTTTTTACTTTCATACTGTAATATTTATTTCAGACATTGACACGACTTTTTTTATTTTAGAAAGTACAGTTTTTTTGTAATTGAAGGTACTATAGTTATTTTACTGAAGAAAAAATAGAGTTTTTGAGATGTATATAGAAGTTTTTTCTTAAACAATTAATGGGTTTTTTTTAGAGATACTAATTATTATAAATTTAAAAGCTGGACTAGTGTATAATTAGAGATGTGAAACAGGGGCTTAGTACACATAAATGATGACTAACAAAATGAAAAGAAACTTCAAGATTTCGATTAAAAATGGCAGAGAAGTGATTAAGCGTACATGGGTTGGACATTGTACTCCCCCGATATGATAGCAATGAGCGAACAATCCAATCTTGCCAAGCAAAAAAAAAAGGGAGGGGAAGAAGAAGAACAAGAATTAGAATTGAAAGAAAGAAAAAATTAGTTCATTTAGATCGAATTCTGATAAATAAATAAAAAGATTAACAATAGAAGAAATTAGCGAATGCGAAATGGGAATCAAGAAACCTCAGAATAGGATTGCATGAGGAGGCCCGAAATGTGGTGGCGATACTTGGGTTCGAATTTTCCGTTCACTTCAATGAGACTCCGCTTCCATCGAGGCCTTCGAATATAAAGAAAATGAACCGTTGCAGAAATTTATAAACCTAAAATATATGAAATCAATTGAAAAACAAAAACAAAAACAAAAAGTTACCTTTTGATGGGTTTGGTCTCTTGAGTAGGGGAGAGAGGAACAAAATAGCTATCCATGGAGGGAGGGAAAACTGTAGAGGAATTCTCTCTTTCCGAATATATATGGAGTTTCCCGCCTCCACGGACTGGAAAATTGTTAGATAATACTGGATTACGTGGTATTTTTAATAAATACCACGTAGGCGATATTAATAATAATACTGGAAAATTGATAGATATGCCCTAAGTAAGAAATATTATGTGATATTTTAATAAATAAATAATAATAATTTATACAATATGAGTTATTTTTTAAAAAAAAATTATTAGGTACTTCCAGATTAATATATAGGTGATGTCACGTGATACTCTCGACAAATAAATAATCGCAATCTACACAATGTGAGTCACTATTTGTCCATTAATCACTCAACAAAAGTGAACCATCATATCACTATCATAAAATTTATTACTACTATATTGGATGAGAGCGTCACTTGGACTTGTCACATGGTACTCTAAGACCACCGAATAATTACTCTCATTTGTCTTCTAACCACTCATCAAAGATAAGTTATTATATTTCTACCGTAAAATTTACGGTTACTATATTGAATGAGAATACCACATGAATTTGTCACTGGTACTCCAAGAGCATTGAATTATTACTCTCACTTACTTGATAGCGGGATGGGACATCTTATTTTTTATTAAATTATGGCCGGCCGAATAAGAGAAGAGTTGCAATGTTTGTTGTAGCTGAAATTATGATTGAGATTAAAATAATTATATTATTTTTTATTTTGTGTTATTTATTTTTTTAATAATTTTATTATTATTTAGTCAAATTATTATACTTTTTGATTTTTTTATCGAGACAGACTAAAAGAGAAAAAGAAATTATCAAAATATTAAAAAAATTAAGAAGTCAAAAAAAAGTCAAAAGAAGCTAATAAGTCAAATTTTATATTATTTATGTTTGCATTTAGTTAGATTCTTTTATTTTATTTTTTTTGAATTATTTTTTTGATTCATCTCTATTCGAAAAAATAAAAAATCTTAGTTAAGGGATAAAAATAATCAAAATAGACAAAAAAAAAATTGAAATTTAGCCCAAATAACATATAGGGTATACTTAAAAAGATGTAAATATAACTTTAACTAAAAAGTTATAAATATTTATTAAAATGATAAACTTAAATATGTAAATTCTTGTACTAGTGAGTGTATTCACTTAGAAAAAATGTATATTTAGAAGTTTCAGGGCCGGCCCTAAGGTAGGCGAGCAAGGCCGCCACTTATGAGTTCTAATTTTTTGTTAAAATTTAGAATTCCATTTGTATTTAAATTCATCATAAATATATTTTAAGTTTTTTCTTTTTAATGATCTTAGATGAGCACAAGTGGTAAGTTAATTTTATTTGCATATCTTTAGTCTCAAGTTTAACTCCTTCTACCTTGTTTTTGTTTAATTTATTTGAAATTGCAACAATTTCAATGTTATTTTAAGCTATTGATAAATTTATAATGCAAAATAATATGAATAAAATATAAAAAATAAAATTTATTATCATAATTTTTTAATACTAAAATATTAATTCTATTTTTATCAATTGTAATCAAACACAAAATATTAACTAAAAAAAATATTTCAATGTTAAAAAGCTAATAATATATAAGTTAAAAGCTTAATGTATGAATGGTACTATATTCTATTAAATTTTTTCGTAAATTAAATTTTGTTAACATGATTACAAACATAATTTATTTACTTAAATTTTTATAATTAATTTTTAAATTTGTTTTAAAATATATTGAGATCTCACGTAACAAAGTCGCTTTGGCATCAAAATTTTCATGCCGGACCTGAGAAGCTCCCATTTATTTGGAGTCGGTGTTTTTTGCCCGTGATATTTAAACTTGTATATGGTTATATTTAGAGCATTAATATCATTATTATCCATTTTATTTAACAAAAGTTGAGAGCTGATTTTTCTATTTAATGCATTATAGTCATTTCATATAATAAAAAACTGATTATTTGAAATATGTTTTCAAGAGAAATAAAAAAGTGTAAAGTCCCGTTTGGTAATGTTTACAGTTTTTAATTTTTGTTTATTTATGTAAATAATAATAATAGAAACATGGTCTGATTATTTGAAATATGTTTTCAAGAGAAATAAAAAAGTGTAAAGTCCCGTTTGGTAATGTTTACAGTTTTTAATTTTTGTTTATTTATGTAAATAATAATAATAGAAACATGGTTGGCACATAAATTTTTAGAAAGTGGTGGTCGAATGTGGTGATTAGAGGTGTTAACCGGTAATAATAGTAAGAGGTAGTGATGGTAGTCGAAGGTGGTGGCCGTTAGGGGTGTCCAATAAACCTAAAAAATCTTTGAATCAACACAATCCATCATATCAAGTAATGATTTGGACCTGTGTCTTAAAAACATTAAAACAATATAGTCAGTTCAATTCTTGGGTTAAAATTTTTTTAAACCGACCTAACTCTAAATCCGAAAGTAAATATATAAATCTCATAAAACTATTATTTATATTTTTTGTACCATTTGTTGTAATTAAAAATGTATAAATTAAAAATAAAATGAGTGGAATTAAGTCTCTCAACTTGACATCTTATACAAAAAAATTAAATTGCTCATAAAATAAGATATATACTATTACTTTAAAATATTTTATAAAAAAATATTTAATTTAATTAAATCGCAGTTCCAACTGAACCAACCCCAGATTATTCGGGTTAGGTTGGATTGGTTCTAAATAGGGCTGCACAAAAAATCGAAAAAACCGATAATCCGATCCGGTCCGGTCCAATTCGTACGGTTCGGTCCAGTTTTTATTTGTCATGGTTCGGTTCCGGATTAAAAAATTTTAAATCCGTTCTGAACGGTCCGGTTCTCAGTTCTAGATTAATCCCACGGTTCCAAACCAGACCGGACCGGTTCTACTTAATATTAAATTTTTTTAATATATATTGATGATTTGAGCCGTTTATTTTATTATTCTTAATTTATATATTATTATTGTAAAAAATCAAATTAATCGGATATTATTAATTAACTTAACAAATCACATTTGTGTTAATAAAATAAAGCTGTGATGTCTATTTTATTATCACAAATGTGATTTGTTTTGGTCGTTAAAAATATCCAATTAATTTAATTTTTTATAATAATAATATATAAATTAAGAACAATAAAATAAACGATTTAGATCATGAAAATGTATTTATTTTGGTTGGAACCGTTAATCGAACCGTATCCGATCCGTTGCCACGGATCGGTTCCAGTCCGGTTCCGTTACTCGAATGGTTCAGACACAGTTCCAAAAAATCTGGAACTGCTATGAACAGTTCAGTTCTTGATTTTTTGAAAAATCGGTCCAATCGGGACCGTGTGCACCCCTAGTTCTAAAGCATGAATTGTTTGATTTTGGATTCAATATTTTAAAACTGACCTTGAACGAGTCAATTCTGAATTAAGTTCCAAATCGAAGCAAGCTGACCCGTGCCCACCACTAGTGGCCATATGTGGTGGCCAAAGGTAGTGGCCGTAAGTAGTAGCCAATTGAGTAGTTGGAGGCGGTAGTCAAAATTGGTAATCGAATTTGGTGGTCAGAGGAGATGACCGGAGAAGTGGTGGCCAAAGGAGGCGGTGGCCAAAATTATTTTTATTTATAAAAATATTTTGTTCACTAATTTTTTTCTTTTCTTTTTCTAATAAAAACATATTCACATCCTAAATTCTATAAGTTTTTTAAAGTGAGATAACTATAATACCATTAATAAAAAAGTAATAATAATCCAAATACACTACTATTTGAAAGGAAAATGTAAGGGCATTTTATATATTTTAACAAAAGCCGAAAAAAAGGAAATTACTACCCTAAACAAATTATTCGAAACAAAGGCCTGTTTCATTGTGTTTTTCGAAAATAGTTTTTAGAAAATTATGCTTTCAAAATTTTAAAACTTTGTTTGTTAGCAATTTTGGAAAGAGAATGCTCAAAAAAACAACAAAAGGTGAGTTAAAAATTGGGTCCTTTTTGAAAACGACAAAAACACGTTTTCACTTTTTTCCTTGGTTGTTTTTCTGACGAAATCAAACATAGAGAAGACAAGAAGGCTCGTCATCGTCGTCGTGAGCTTTGTTTTGACAAAATCAAACACAAAAAAGACGAGAAGACTCGTCGTCGTCTTCAGCAACGCGGTTGCATCGAGCTCTTCCCTTCGCGAAGACTCTGCGACGAGAAGACAAGAAGACTCTACGACGAGCTCTGCGACGCAATTGCGTCAAGCTCTTCCCTTTGCTTGCATCGCACTTCCTTTCCCTTCGCTTGCAGCATGCCTTCCTCGTCGTCGGCGGCGGAAGAAAATTGGTTTTCGAAAACCCTATATTTGAAACTTAGTCGTCGGCGACAGCAGCGTCTCGTTTCATCGGCGGCGCGCCATCCTCATCGTTGGTGGTGGTGTGCCTTCCTCGTCGTCTCTTCCAATTTCTTGATTTGGGATAGTTAGGGCTCTAAAAATAGTACACCAAATGTAATTTTTATTTTCAAAATATTATCAAATTATTTCATAAATTCATTTTTACAAAATAATTTTCAAATAACAATGTTAGAAAACGCAACCAAACGAACATTTCTTTCATTCCTCATTTTTTTTATAGAAAAACTTAAATTTTTAAAAAATAATTTTTCTAGGCATTCAAAGTAGAGACTAAGGATCTGTTTGGAATGTCTTAAAAAGCTTAGCTTTTAAGAGATATAGCTTTTTTAGAAAAAAGAGAAAGAAAAAAAGTTACGTTATTTAGAATAATTTTTTGTAGTAGCTTTTTTATTTTTTTACTTTTTATTAAAATATTTAAAATACTTTTACTTTTAACTTTTAAGTTGTAGTGTTTGGGATAATAGTTTTGTTTGAAAAAAATAAGGTATTTGAGATATGTATTAACTTTTTTTCTTAAAAAAATAAAAATAAAAATAATTATTTTTAAACAAAATACGACAGCTTAAAAGCTATTCCAATCAGACACTAACTCTTTTCTTATCTTTTTAGCTATAAAACTAAGTTAATTGGATATTTGGTCGGACTTACGAAGTCTCCATTTGAGATAATAATTTATTTATATATTTTATTTATTTTAGTGTTTTGTGTACTGTTTTTATTGTATGGTATTGATAAAACTAGTAATTTATAAATTATAACTTGTAACAAAAGTTGTGAGCATTTGGTAAAAATTGTAACTTGTAACTGAAATAGAAAAAAAATAATTATAGTTTATAGTAAAAGTTATGAGTATTTGAAAAAAATATAATTTATAACTAAAATTGGTAGCAGGAATCAAAAAGCTAGCAGCTCTAACTTTGTCAAACACCCACAATCTTTTTTATGAAAATAAGAAAAAGTTTTTTAAAAAATAAACTAAAATAAGTTAATGTAAGATTTTATGTAGTTTACTTTTATTTTAATGAATTTTATTAGTCTTTTAATCACATTTTATACAGTTTGTCTTAAAAAAATATAAGAAAAAGGGTAAATTACACTCACATTTAAGAAAATTTCAGAGACTTCTTTCGAGATTTCTAAAATGATACTGTATTTTCTTATATGTTAATTGTCGGCATCAGATTCTCTTTTCATTAGTTTGTCATCAAAAAGTTAACGAATCTTACTAGTGTCGTCTTTTATTACATCTAAAATTCTTATTTTACCCTTACTTTTATTGCTTATTGCTTATATTACCTTTAATTAAATAATAAATTAAATAAATTAAATAAAATAATATTTTAAAAAATTATTACCCATCAATCCTTAAAAAAACCTCCATCACCAGAAACTCTCATCGGAAACCCACTCCCACCACCGAAAGAGAGAGAGAAAGTCCTAGAGAGTAAGTTGAAATCGACCAACCCCTACTGTCGCGGACCAACCACCACAACCAAAACTCCCAAATCCCATGTCGCCGCCACTACCAAAACCTATCCCCACTACTGTTGTCGCCGCCCCTAAAACCAAGCACACAACAATTTACCTAGCAATTCTCTTTCGATCATTCTATTTTGATCTTTATCTCTTTTGATCTGTTATCGTGAAGAGCGATAATCGAAGATGTATAGGTCGGGAAGATTCAAATCGGTCACGACTTCTCGTGCAAATCTCATGGGTTACCTTAAAAAATACTGGCATTTGAACTTTACCCACATCCCGCCGACAGTTTCTTCTCCATCTTTGTGCTCTAGATTGGTGCTTGCCGAGAGAGAGAGAGAGAGAGAGAGAGAGAGAGAGAGAGAGAGAGAGAGAGACCACGACTGGCTAAAGATTTGCTCATAGATGGCTAGGATGGAGTAATCGGGGTTTGAGTCCCAGCGGCGTAGCCGTGCTGGCTGTATGGGTTTCGTGGCCGTCGTCATCCCTCGGAGATTTAAATTTCTTTGATTCGTCGATCGGACCTATGGTGGCTTTGTAGCCTCTGGAGAAGTACCTTGCGCCAATAAGCTTCCTCAACCGTCAATCTTATGGAAAATACGTGGGCCACATTGGTGTAAGTGTAGATCATCTTGGCTGTGTCGGAGAACAATTTGAGTGACAAATCGTACTAACGAGTGTGGACGTCAAAACCTGTCGACATTTGGGATTTGGCCATATGGACTATGAACGTCGTTGTTTTGTACATTCTTCAAATTATTTTGGGTCGAGGTTGAGGGAGAGGAAGAAGAGTAAGTAGAGGTTGTGGATGGAGAGGTGGCGGTAGCTGTGGGGGAGAAGGAGGGGGGATAATTCAAAACTTGTTGAAGGTGAGTCCTATTTGCTTCTATGTTTGTGACTTGATAACCATGGAATCCTCTGCAAACCCTAGTTGAACCCAAATCAATAAAACCCACTTCTTGATGAATGAAGTGAAGAAGAAGAGATGGATTTTTCAGTGGGGGTGGGGGTGGGGGTGGAGCTATGAAGGGGGTGGTGGCGATGGAGGTCGGCGGCGGTGAGAGTGGTTAGGGATTTAGTTTTTAGTTTCTATTTTTTAACTAATAAAATTTTAATTAGTTAGAGAGATAAAATAGTAAAATATTATTTTCTATTAACGTTGTTTACAAGACAAGCATGACATGGGAGGCTAGTATCATTTTAGAGACCTCATAAGAGGTTTTTGTATTTATTTATCAAATACTTCAAGTGAAGTAAATGTAAGTTATCCAAGAAAAAAATCTCAAAATTTACCGGGACCGAAGTTTCTATATGGGAACGATTCTTGATGAAGGAATAATATAAAATATTTATGTAGTACTTTTGATAAATAAATAATTACAATTTATATTATATAGATTATTTTTTGCTTCTAACTAATTAATAAAAATGAGTTATCATGTGTTTACTATAAAATTTATCGTCATAACATTAAATGAAAATCGAGCGTTGAAGTCGCACTTCAAAATTAAGAAATTTAGCCTCTATTTGAGATGTTTAAAAAAAACTTTGCTTTTAAGTAATTAGCTTTTTTAGAAAAAAGAAAAAAAAGAAAAAAAGTGAAATTATTTGAGATAATTTTTTGAAATAGTATTTTTTTAATTTTTTTGTCAAAATATCTAATATGTACTTTTTGCTTTTAAATTACAGTATTTGGAATAATGACATTTTTTTTTAGAGATCGAGTTGACTTTTTAATTTAGAATATTATAGTTATTTGATTCAAACGAAAAATTAAGAGTAGTTGGGATATTTATAAGCTTTTTTTCTCTCATATAAAAATAATAAGATTTTTAGATATATCAATAGCTTAAAAGTTAAACTTTTTACAAAAAAGTAACCTTCTAAATAGCCCATATAGAACCTCAGTCATTTTTCCCTAAAAAAATCAAAAGTTATTTAGTGAGTAGGAAACGCTATCTTAGCATGTTAATGTGGTGTGTTCAACTAATCTATTAACGCTATGTATTTGTGATTTTACGGAGTAGTCATACATTAAAAAAAATAATTATAATACATCAATATTACCATACGTTTAAAAAACACATAGCGTACATATATTGGATAGTCACACTATATGAATATGATGACGTCAAGGATGACAATTTTACTCGTCCTGCTCTGCCCTCGTTTCCCCGATTTCATTTTGTACGGGTTTTACTTGCCCCCGTTGGATAACTGGTAGGGGCCATTATTTGTAATCCCCATCCTGTTTTCTCCTACCATGTCCCTGATTAGATAAGTTAAATATATTTAATATATAAATATGTATATAAAATTTATTTTTTAACAATATAATAGGATTAAAATACAAATGTACTGTAGTTATTTTTAATTTTTTTACTTCTATTTCTTATTTTTTTATTTTTTATTTTAATTATTGATCAATATTATTATTTTAATATCTTATAATATCAATTCTGTCAGTATTAATCTCCTTTAAAGTGAAAAAAATATTTTTTTATTTTTTCCTCATTTCCGCCCCTACCCTGCAACTTTTCCAACTATTTTTTTCTAACCCCACCTTGCTAGTAAACAAAGTGGGGGGCGAGGAAATACACTCTGTCGTGTTGCCATCCCAAATGACGTGATATTCCCAACCTATTAAATAATTTCTTCTAAAAAGTGTAGATGGCTATCAACAAAAAATGATTAACCGACTTGCAAGTCCAAATATATCCAAATGTTGTGCTGCTCGGACGAAGTACACATACCATATCAATTAAGCAGAGAAAATATGCTTCCACCTGAGCTGCTCGGAACCCGAATAACTCCCCTATCTTAGTGGCTCGACCAAGTCTTACCGTTTATCTGAGTCACTTGTGCGACTTGGGTTGCTCGAGCCTCTCGAGGTCTGTCTCAAAAATAGATAAACAAGTTCATCCGCCTCGAGAACGTATGATGGACCTGCATAGCCCATTAGGGATCCGAGCTGTTTAGCTTGACAAGACGGTGTTCATAGCTTAACTTTTAGACAGTCAAAGTACGTATTACCTTACTGTTAAGATTTAATTTAAGCAACATTCTGAGCTATTAGCTCGGCCAACAAGTACTAGGGAAGGGAGCTAAACTAGACCTGCTCGAAGTTGACATCGTCTTCTCGAAACTAAAGGGGCCTGAGCCACTGAGAATCCCAGTAGCTCGGGTACCTGATGTTGTTGCTTATCACATAGAAACACATGGTATTCCATAGCATAGACTATGAAGCGTAGCCCTGACTACGACTGAAAATATACCACAATACTGACTGTGAAGTATAGCATAGACTATGATAGTAGCTTTGACTACTACTCGATTGTGTTACCACGATACGGGTCGTGAAGACAGCATAGGCTGTGTAGCTCTAACTACCTAAATACTATAACATAAAACATATTATGTGGTTCACGTAGACTGAATAAAGCTAAACACATATAGTACAGGCTATGTATCAACATAGATTTCTCTCAGAATCGAAAGATTGTTCCAAAGACAATGAAAGACAATGACTATACAATCCTGCATGGGACGTTGGGAGACATGTGGTTTGGTGGCTAAGGAAATAATTTGTCGAATTATGGGACCCTCCCACTTGAGTTACTCGAGTGACGCCCGAGTCACTCGACCCGAGTGGGTCAAGTACTTGAGCCTAACGGGTTAGGTACCCACGGGGCACCTGTTAGCCGACGTAGTTGAATTGGAGTAGAACACTATTTAGTTGATTTTCGGGATAGAGTCCCTTGATTCTTCGAAATCACCTTTCATAATTTGATCCTATCTCTTAAGGAGTCCTATCCTAATTCTAATAGAACTTCTCTGAGGGTTATAAATATGAGGGAAAGTCGTACTTTTAGGGATCATGAGATTAGAGAGCCGGATCCATTGTTCATACTGCCATTATTCCATACTCAATTAGCTTTCTCTTTCACCTAACCTCGCCTATCTATGTTCTGTGTTTTCTGATTACTTTGCATATTTTACCAATTCATAATTGTTCTTTATTAATTTGTTCTAAAGGACCCTAAATTCTTTGGCGATTCTACTGGGGAGGTGAATTTGTGAATGGTCATTACTCGGAGTGGACTACATACAACACCGAAAGCAGCCATGTCAGAAAGTCATTCTCACAGTAATGAGCATAACAGCGCGACCAGAAGAAGCAGCAGGATCGCAATTACAATCACGAGGATCTATTTTTAGACGCACTACAAACCATCCAGGACGGCCAAACCAGTATTCTAAACGCAATAGCAGGGCTGACAAATTACATTCTAGCCGCAGTAACAAATGCCAATCGGGTAGACGGGACAGTTGAGATGATACCCGCGAAAGAAGCACTTGCAGATCCACAGATAACTCCGGTGGGTCAACAACCACCCACAAAACAAATCAGGGCCCAAGCCCAAGCGACCCCGATGACGATACGGGGATCAACCAACCCAGACCCTTTCTTTCCAGGAACCTAGGCCCAATTCGCTACAATTGTAGACGTCCTTGCCATATCCAAATATTTAGCCATTTTATCTGCTGTATCTATTAAGGGTGCCCTTCCCCAAAGGATACATCGCACCAAAGTTCATAAAATTCGATGGAAGGAAAGGAAACGCTAGAGAGCATGTGGTACGATTTGTCGAGACCTTGAGAGCTTATAGGGGAGATCATACACTACGTCTACGAGAATTTTCCAAATTCTTGACAGATATGGCGTATAGCTGGTATGTTAACTTATCGCCAAGATCGGTTATCACCTGGGAAGATATGGTCAACAAGTTTCACACCAAGTTCTTCCAAGTACACGAGAAGGTAACAACTCTTACCCTAGTCAGAAAAACCCAGAGACTTGGAGATGACCTACTCGAATATGTGAAGAGGTTTCAAGATTTAGCCGTTGAATGCCATGATCCAGTCAGTGAAGCTCATCTGGTACAGATGTGCGTTCAAGGGATACTACAGGAGTACAGAGCGCATCTCATCAACCTCAATTACCCACCATTTCAGCTCTTATTAAAGTAGCCAGAAATCTTTGTAATACAATCAAGCCACCACTAAGCCAGTCTACTTCCGCGGTGACAGAGCTCAAGCTTTCACAGCTTTCGGTGGGTAGAAAAGAGAAAGAGGAAGCGGCTGTCACGCCCCAAACTCCGGGTCACGTGAAATACCCACAAACAACCAAACATAATACCCAACCCGAGAATACACTCTCAATATAAAACATACATGCATTGTATATAATCGCCAAAAGACTTACATTACACAGTTTTAACATCGAATTAATATATAAACATACATGATACAAGAAGAACAAAAAGAAAGACTACAGATTTTTTGCCTCTCCAGCAACCCCGAGTCAACCTACATGACCGGTATCTGAAAAATATTTCAATTCCCATACCATGAGCCAAAACTCAACAGAAACTAAGCAACACATGAAGTATAAGCTAAACATGCTAGGAAAATGAGGTACAGTTTTTGACTCTCTTTCAAGCTTTTAAAATAATTTTTACAAGCAAACGGAAAAGCGAGGATAAGAACCATTGTTGACTCACAAGAGCCTTGAAAACAGTTTGAAACAATTTTTATGTCACGACATACACACGGGTCGTAAAAGCAGTTTAACATTGGTTCTATCCGTCCCACAATACATTACATGCAATCCATGATCCATACAATCGGTACTCACATGCCACAATAACAGTCATAACACTGATATAACGATCCGTACTCAAACACACATTCTCGGGATAAAACTGTATACTACGGGGTAAAATCGTAGACCACGGGAAAAAACCGCACACCACGGGAGAAAATCGAACACCACAAGATAACACAAAATACTACAAGATAACACTGAATCAACGGGATAACACCGAATACTACAGAATAACATAGAATCAATGTATGCATTACTAAACAAGGGTTTAAATGTATAAAGCCATGTATAAATATTACGTTTCACATAACCACGTCACGTGCTTACATATACGACATCAAAAGCCATGCAACTCACCTACGTAATCCAGACATAAATAAAGAGAGTTATAAATGCACATAACCAAGTATAATTTCACACCATGACGCCACTCGCCACATAACCCGACATCCACTCACATGGACAACCAATAACCCACAGAACCAAGCCTAATCCGAAGGCCAACACTAAATCCCTCAAACTACGAGGTCACAAAACATCACATTTTTTCCAAAAAGGACCACGGGCCCAAACACACCCCGCACCCAATAAAGAACAAACACCGCACACCTAAGCCTAACACTATAACCTCGAAAGAAACACTCGACACCCGATTCCTTCCACCGAAATCGACGAAGAACAGGTTTTTAAACGAAGACCCTGTTTGAACATAAAATAATTTTTTATGCATTTTTAACCAATAGAAACACACACGATTACACGCAACTCCCTTATAAGATATTAGAGTCTAGAATATTACCTCATTGAGTAAAAAAAATTGATGCCTTGAACCACATGCAAAACTGAACTTTGCTGGAATGAAATTCTATTCGGATGAACGCGTAGGTCATGATGCCAATAACGAGGATTAGTAGTTAGATTGTCGAAAATCGAGCTCTGGGCCCCCGAGAAATTAGAAAGAAGGCAGAGAGAAAATGGAAGAAACTTAGCTGAGAAATTTTAAAAATATCTTTTAAAAATATCTAACACTAGATATTTATAGGCCACAAATATATCTTTTTTTTTTAAATCGCACCGCAACGCCCAATGGCCTCGAGAACCAACCTCGCATGCATATCTGTTAGCTCAAGGGCTTTTTAATTTGATTTTGATGATTTTCATAATTTATTTTCTAAGAATAAATGATTTTAAATGGATAATATTTTATATTTTCAAAATAAAAGTGTTAACACATTTTGAACAATCAAGGTTGACACCTTAGCAAAAAAAATGACTTTTATCTCAAAAAATTTAAACACTTAAGAATTCTTTAATTAGAATTTTTTTTGTATTGATCTTAATTGAAAATAAAGTCAAACCCTTTTAAGGAAAAGTATACTCGAAACTTATCAAGTGTGTCAACACCCATTAATCAAATGGTTTGACACCCTAACTGTTTTTCAAGTTGATTTTCAGGTACCAAAAACTTAATTTCGACACAAACTAGTTTTGCAGGGGCAAACAGGATCCAATTGAAGCACTATAGGAATCATTCAAGTTCGAGTGGTTCTATGACCAACTTGGATTCAAGGTAAAAACTCGAAGGGAAGTGACTGAGGCAATTGTCTGCGTAGCAGAAGCCCACAACTCGAGTTGCATGACCTCAAAGGGGGTACTTCGAATTGTAGCCACGAACTCGTCAAATGCAATAGTGTTCACTGATTGTGACCGAAGGTACCATTTTCCTCATAATCGACGTTTATATATTATTGGTGTCATAAATGGGGTATCGTTTAGACGTATATTTTTTGATAGTGGGGTCTTTATAAATATTATGCCCAAGAAAACATTCGAAAGAACAAAAATATCCGAAGATAAGATAGTCATCCAACCCATAACAGTGATGGGTTTTGGCGGGGAGAGGAAGAAGACACAAGGGTACATCACGGTAAATCTCGAACTACAGGGATCTACATGCATGTCAAGTTCCATATTATTGATGCGGACACAAGCTACCATGTCATCCTAGGGAGATCTTGGATGCACAAGTATGATGTTGTACTTTTCAGTTACCATCAATGTGTAAAATTTCATTGGCGGGAAAAAGAAGTTACCATGGGGGTCACTAGGAAGTCATTCCACTATGGGGAGATCCATCTTGTGGATGCCATATTCTTCGACAAACTATTAAAAAATAAGGCAATCATTGATATGGCAGAATCAGTCAAGATACCAAAGTGGAAAGAATTATGCAAAGGTAGAATGGAGACGGGATTAAGCAATAAGGCAGGGGTATCCAAGACGGAATCACTGGTCAAGCTGGTAAAGGTCAGAGAAGGAGGGAAGATGGTCTATTATTTATGAAGGTGTGCAGGGTTCGTTGCCACTTCTTAGGCAACTAACCCTGGCACCACTAACACCATTCTACCAAAACCAGCACCCGGCTGCATGCAGTATGGCCCTCGTCCCCAACAAGAGCTGTTAGAAAAAGTCAGCTTGAGCACAGATGGTGAGTCACCTAAACCCGTATACATCAACAAAACGTTGACAGAGGAGTTCAAAGGGAGCTTGATCGAATTGCTCAGTTAGTACTCTGATGTGTTCGCATGGAGCTATGAGGCGATGCCGGGACTAGATGAAGAATTAGTAACACACCATTTGGATGTACTTCCGGATGCGCGACCAGTAAAACAAGCTGCTCGGAAGTATCATCCCGAGTTAAAAAGAAAGATTAAGGCAGAGATTGAGAAACTACAGAAGGCCAAGTTCATTAAACTCGTATAGTAAGTACCCAACCTAGCTGGCAAACATAGTGCCAGTAAAGAAGAAGAATGGACAAATCAGGATATGTGTTGACTTTAGAGATCTGAATAAAGCCCGCCCGAAAGATGAGTTCCCTCTCCCACATATTGACACATTGTTAGATGTCGCCTCGGGACATGAGATGTTCTCCTTTGTGGACCGGTTCAGCGGCTACAGCCAAATTAGAATAACAGCAGGCGACGCAGAGAAGACGGCATTTTGCACTCCAGTAGGTAATTTCTACTACACGGTTATGCCATTTGAGTTGAAGAACGCTGACGCAATATATCAATGGGCTATGGTGGCAATATTCCATGATATATTGCACCAGATTGTAGAAGACTACATAAACGACTTAGTGGTGAAATCAAAGAAGCAGCAGGATCATCTAACCGACTTATAGACAGTATTTAGAAGATGTAGGATGTTCAAAATGAGGATGAATCCTCTCCAATGTGCGTTCGGGATAACAACAGGAAAGTTTTTAGAATTTCTGGTCCATAGGCACGGAATAGAGGCAGATAGTGAGAAGATCAAGTCCATATTGGGAATGCCTCCTCGTGGTCCCAGAAGTCACTAAAAGGTTTTTTGGGAAAAATTTCCTATTTACGGCGCTTCATTCCAGCACTGGCGAAAATAACTTTTCCCTTCACCGAGCTACTCAAGAGAAACATGAAGTTTGAATGGGCAGAAGAATACCAGCAAGCTTTCGACAGAGTTAAAGAAGTCCTAACGTTGCCTCAGACCATGACCGCACCACAACCTAATAAGCCACTCATACTATATCTTACATCCACGGTATGGTCTATTGGGGTTCTATTAGTGCAAGAAGTTGAAGGGGTCGAGCGACCTGTATACTACATCAACAGAAAGATCAGAGGATAAGAAGCAAGATACACTCTGTTCGAAAGACACTGTCTAGCGTTAGTATTCACGGCGCAAAAGCTAAGGCACTACTTCTTAGCTCATCAAGTCGAGGTGGTAACAAAAAGTGATCCAGTCAGGTTCTTACTTAGCAAGCCGGTGCTGACCGGATGGGCAACCAAGTGGATGCTAACTCTAGCTGAATTTGACATTGTATGTATAGTGCCTAGGGCAATCAAGAGCCAGGCGCTAGCTGAACTACTCGCACAGTTCCTGGATTAGGATATCGAACCAGTCAGTGAGGAACTACCAGGGGAAGTATGCACTACTGTGTTCACAGAGAAACCGAACGAATGGTGGGTCCTGCAGTTTGACGGGGCCGTAGCAGGAGGTACAGGAGGCACAAGAGCAGTGCTATCCCACTAGGAATCTAGCAAGAGGATTGAGTTAGCTTACAAGTTGCAGTTTAATGGCTCAAACAATGAGGCTGAGTACGAAGCACTAATCATGGGCTATTAGCCGCAGAGCGAATAGGAGTCAAGCGACTGAAGATTTTAGGGGATTCAAGCCTAGTGGTGAAGTAGTCGACATGAGAGTTCAGTTTAAAGGAAGGTGCCTTGGTAATATATAGGACAATGGTACAAAAGCAGCTCGAGAAGTTCAAAGAAGTAAGGTTTAACCATGTACCTAGGTCAGCCAATCAGCTGCCTGACGCATTGGTTACCCTTGGGGCAAAGCTACCACTATCAGACGACGCGACGACTATCACAGTAAGAAGAAAACATGACCCAGCCACCCTCTCAGGATTGTACCCAAGCCAGCCTGGGGAAGACTGGAGATCCCCCATTGTTACTCACTTACATACTGGCCAGGGCATAGTACCCATAACCGAGTTGGCCTGATTCACGCTAATCAAAGAGGAGCTCTATCACCGAATAGTGGGAGGACTATTGACCCGATACGTAGACAAAGAGGAGGCTAGACTAAAGCTACACCAAATAGCTTTATACCAAAGAGTCCAGAGGTAGGGTTATTATTGGCCAGAAATGTCAAAAGATGCTACCCGATTGCAAGGCGAATGTGTGCATTGCCAAGCTGCAACCCTCGAAGAAGAATGCTCACTTGCAAGGAGGGGCACTCCCACTAGACCCAACGACGACGGATTGAATCAAGAAACAAGCAACAAGATATTTCGTCGAACAGGGCCAATTGTTTCGAAGAAGCGTGGAAGGTGATCTGTTTGAGGATCTCATGGCCTCAAACAAGCAACAAGATATTTCATCGAATAGGGCCAATTGTTTCGATGCGTAGCACTCGAACAGATAGATAAATTATTGGAAGTAGCCCATCGAGGAGAACATCAGGGAGTAACTTGGTTATATGAACAACAACTATACTTGGCGTACTACTAGCTGACTATGGAAGAAGATGCAAAGGGGCATTTCAGGATGTGTCAAACTTGTCAAAAGCACAGTGACATGATACATTCCCCAGTGGTAGACCTACACAGTTTGAGGACTCCATAGCATTTTCATACATGGGCTATGGATCTCATCGAACCAATACACCCTCAGGTGAGAGGGCATCAGTAGATACTCGCAGCTACCAAAGTGTTTACTAAGTGGGTCGAAGCAATACTGATGAAGAAAGTGGTGGCCGATGCGCTGGCTAATTTTATCAAGGAACATATCATATGCAGGTTTGGGATCTCTCGAGTAATATTGTCAGACAATGGTACGCCCTTTGTCAACAAGCAAGTCTAAAAGTTGCTCGGCTCTTATCAAATTAAGCACCACAAGTCGTCACCTTACTACCTCAAGGGGAACGGACAAGCCGAGGCAACAAACAAGACTCTGATAAAAATATTGAGTAAAATGATAAAAGAATACAAAAAGCGTGGCTGGATCATCTCCCAGTAGCATTGTGGGCTTATCGAATTGCCCAAAGGCCCTCCACTTCAACCTTACCTTATTCCTTAGTTTATGGGTCAGAGGCAGTACTACCAGTCAAACTCACGGTGCCTTCAGCCAGGATGGCCCTAGCCGTAGGATGGAATCCGCATCACCGACTAACAGACTTGGAGGCAATTGAAGAAAAAAAAATAGAGCAAGAGACAAGCTAGAGAGGACATAATAGGAAAGGGCAAGGGCAAGGGCGTACAACAAAAGAGTACAGAAGAGAGAATTCAGAGAAGAAGACCTAGTGTGGAAACTACAGGACCCAATCATGAGAGGCTTACCAATACCCAAATTTACCCCGAAGTGGGAAGGGCCTTGTAAGGTTGTCCAAGGCAACACCAGTAGTTATTACAAGTTATTACGAGTTAGTGATGGTCATAAGACTGGACCCATTAATGTTAAGTTTACTAAGAAATATTATGCATAGAGTCAATAAAGACGATCAATAAATACAATTCCTTTAATGTCTTTTATCACCAAAAAAGAGGTTCATAGTAAATCTCACAGGACCTTATTATTTAAGCCTACTGACGAAGAATTAGGATCATCAGGAGGCACTTGAGCCATCTCTACTTCCAACTCTTGCTCGGTATGAGCAAGTTCAGACTCAGCGGCTGCCAAGACGAGTTTAGCGTATGATACCCGCTGAGTCGCTAAGCTCATGGAATGTTCCCTTTCATGAACCCGAGCCAAAGCTTTTGAACGTCGAAGCGAGGAGCGACCTGACTCAAGTCTGGCACGCAACCAGGAAAAGTTTAACTTTACGAGCTCCAAATCATCAAGTGTGTTGAAAGCTGCATCCAGTGTGGCATGGTTGAGCTCCTTTACCAAGAAGTCTAATAATTGCTGAACTAAAGAACTTAACATGTGAAGGTTAAACAAAAACTGCCGAAAGACGAAGGGTAGCGGGCATAGATGGCCTCTAAAACTTGAAGATCCGATGAGTGAATTTTGTGACCAAGGAAGAAAGCTGAAACCTTGTCAACAGGATTGGGTCCCTCTATAGGTTCCTGCTTAGATAACAGAATGGCTCCAACCGAAGCCCCCACTCTCGGCCTAGGTTTTACAAATAAAGATCCAGAATCTTCTTCTCCAAAGTTGAGCTCCTTTGTATCCGAACACCTCACAAAATGTCCCTTAGTATAGGATTCCTCTACCTCGGGAAGTTAGAAATTAAGTAGGGAATCCATGTGCATAGGAGCATCCATTCGAGCAGCTTCCCTTACTTTCGCCTCAGTACCAGGTTGGGCTAACTTAGCAATAACCTCGTCATTCGAAGTGTCAAAACCAGATCCAGGAAGAGGAGGAACTCCTTCGGGACCCAATGTAGGAGGAGTAGAACTATTTTCCTTGGGAGAGTTGGCGGAGCCGACTTGTTCCTCGACTAGTTTGAGAGGCGGGCTAACTAAACACCTCCGTCGGGAACTGACAAACGAGCTAAGAGTACATTATCATCTGACTCGTCCTCGGAATCTGGCGAACCAATGGGAGGAGATTAATGCAGGGAAGCAAGGGGCAACTCCCTACAAAAAAAAAATATATATATATATACAATAATGAAGAGCCAAGGGGATGGAGAATGAAGCATATGTACAAGCACCCATGTAGAAAAGAAAGGAAGACCAGAAACATACCAGGCGTAAGCGCTTCAAAAGGCATGCAGGAATCGAGAAAGGACCTGCCTCCCTAGGACAAGAATTTGTGGCAGTAGTACCTGCCCCAACATGTTTAGCGCGACGGGTAGCTTGAACCATGGATCGAGTTACTTGGCTTTCACTAATCCGCAGTGGCTGGGCAACAACAATGCCAGGAGAAGAAGTAGCGCTTTGTTTCATGGCTAAGATAGCATACCTGCTACGAGTACCCTTCGAGCTTCTTTTCACGAAAAGGCGGTAAGAGGTGATAGCCTTTAACAGGGGCGCGACTATTGAGACCACAGGCTCAGTCGTAGGGAAGCGGACAAAATAGTCTAGATTATTACGCCAATAGATAATGTGGCTCTGTATGGGGCGTCCAACTCGACCACGAGAGGGCAACTCGATTGAAGGGACAACATAAGGTAGAACCAGGCCCCCGTGGAGGAAGGACTCGAAGCTTTCCAAAAAAGAACGGGTTTTGAAAGGATGAGAGGGTACCCCTTGGTTGAAACCAAATTACCGAGCCACTCGATCAGGGAGATAAAAGGTCAAGCCCACACCATCTTCAGTTATGAAAGGTATGTAACCAAGGAAAAGCGTTGAAATCATAGTTAGATGAACACTTTAAATGGCAGTGGCGGTCTCGAGGTCAAGAACCTCTGGAGAGTCAAAGTAAATGTTGGGGATGGTTACCCCACGGCGAATGGTTGTGTAAGCACAAGCCCTAAAGAAGTCAGAGCTGTGAAAGTAGGATGCAATGTTCTTGGAGGTGCTCAATCCATCCCATCGAAGTATCAAAGGACTAGTACACGCTATTTCCTCTTCTACTATAAGGCCTTTCGGACCAACCCTAGGAACCTCCTTCTTTGAAGGGAGGCTACGGGGTTGAGGAGCAAAGTCTGGAAAGTGCTTGTAGAGCACCACCTACAAAAAGGCTGTGGCGAGAAAAGTAGCAATATTATAGTGACCCATAGAACGCTCCATCTCCAGCTTCACAAGATTGAGTCGACAATATAAGGTGCCGAGAAAGAGTGGGGCAAGTGGAATTTTATTGCCTTGGGCCAGTCGAACTGCTAAGGGAAACACCAAAGGGCTGACATTATCAGCATGGGCCCCATGAATAACGAAGGTGGATAAGAATAAGAAAATAAAAGCAGGAAGAAATAGCTTTCCCCTATAACGGTCACTAGTGAATTCCACTCGATCCTCCTCTACGTCTTTTAGTTACACATCATTGAAGAAGAAGCGCATCCATGAGGCATAAGTCAATTTGGTGTTGGGGCGCCGAGTGGAAAGTACGACCCCGTCGTCATCAAAGTAACTCTCGTAGTTACTCGGGCGAGTGAGACATGAGCGCAACTCAGCCACTATGGCAGTATCAGCCTCTGACAGACGATCTGGGTTGAAGGCAGTCTACCCACGAACGAGGAGGTGCAACAGAATGTAGACGTCCTTGAGCGTAGACGTCCACTCACCCCATGGGGCAATGAAAGTGTGGGAGTCGACACTTCAATGCGAAACAAGGGCCTCTAAGCTACAAGTGCTCCGACGTAGGCTGAGGGTTTAAGAAATAACAACAGCAAAAAGGATGCCGACACGGTCTACAAGCTGGCGGTAGACCTCATCATTAATCATCTCGTCGACCGATTCAAACCATCCGTGGGTAGGGCCAAAGGGAGTCTTAAATTGCAGAAAAGAAAATGGGGAGTCAGCTCACTCGATTTGGAAATGGGACATTGAAGCAGGAGTAATCATCTCTTCTTCCGTCGGATCGATATCATGAGCCAACAGAAGTGGGTGATCAGTGACTGGCGTGGCAGGAACGAGGCCATCTATGGGTCTTCATAAAGAGTCTCCTTTCGCTCCAAGAAAAGGAGCAGATTGCCATTCTTTGGCGGGAGGAACCGATCGAGCCTCAAGATGGGCCCCACTGACATTTACTGGGGCAGACGAGCGCTTGGCGACCATGGATGCTAGGGTACTGAAAAAAAGAGAAGGATTGAAAAGTTTTGAAAGAAGTAGGGTAAGAATGGGACCCCAAAACACTATTTAAAAGGAAGCTCGAAGGCTGAATGGGAAGGGTCGAGAGAATATTATATGCGTCGCTTGACGGGAACTGAGGCGACGTAACAGTTGGCATCCTTGTGCACGCGCGCAAGTAAGCGCGTACGTTGCACGCGCTAGAATGAGTTGAGTCACTTATGCACATGCAGGGGCAAAATGTAGACGACCATTAACGAGAAATGATTAACCGACCTCCAAATATATCCAAATGTCAAGCTGCTCGGACGAAGTACACACACCATATCAATTAATATCAATTAAGCAGAGTAAATATGCTTCCACCTGAGTTGCTCGTTTGATCTAATTATTGTACTTATTTGACTCATCTAATCGAGACAAACCAAAAAAGTAATGTTTTTTAATCAAAGTTTTAAAAAAGTTTAGAAAATACAAAAATATATTAAAATAAGCCAATAAGCTAAATTTAATATTGTTTATTTTCATCATTAGTGAACACTTCTAATCTTTTAATCTAAATTCTTTATTTTTTTAATTCCTCCCATTGAAATGGTTTGAAAAAATAAAAAGCTTAGTAAAAAAAAATTTAAAATACAAAAATAAGCAAAAAAAATTCCAAATTGTCTCCAAATAGGGCCATTATGCTCACCTTGTTTGACAATTTAAGCTTTTGTCTTTTTATTTATTGACTTATAATTTTTTATTTTTTGTTTATTTATCAAAAATATTAAAAATATCATAATTTTTGTACATATATATATTTTTTATAAAAATTTTATTTTTAAACCTTTATTCATCAAGATCAATTAAACAAGATTTATATTATATAAGAATATGTGAAAAATGGAAAAAATATTATAACAACTTATTTTTAACTTAAAGTTTTTGAAATACTAATTTTTAACTTAAAATAACTTTAAATCAAATAAAATTTTAGCCTTCAATTTTTTAAACTATTTACAAATTTCACTAAACTAACTTATAGTTTTCCAATTAGAAGTAATTTTAAATAAAAAGTCATACTTTACAGCGCGATTAAACGAGCACGAAGGCCGATTAGTAATTAGATTAAAAGTTAATTTTTAATTTTTTAATTTTTTTTATATTTTTAATCAAAAAACATAAATTGAATTCAAAATAAATTGTTTGATAACTCGATTTTTAAACTAACTTTTTAAAAGTTGTTTGATTAGATAAAAAGCTAACTTCTTTTTTATTTTATGCTCAAAATGGATAATTATACTATTTTATATATTAGATATTAATAATTATATATAATTAGTAGTGGTATTAAATAAATTATAAATAAGAGATAATATCGTATTTTAAAAGTGATAAAAATTTAAATAAAATATTATAAAATTTTGTGATTTAATTTGATTTTTAATTTTTTTATCAACCAGACAACTTTGATTTTTTGATGTTTTTTTGTCAATAAAAAATTTATAAGCCAAAGTCACGAATTCTCAAACAATAATTTTAAAGTTTTCGAAAGAAAATCAAAAAACTACCCCCGAAAAAGTTCTCTTTCTTTAATATTTTCACTTTCTCTCAATAAAATTAACACCCGCAATTAATACCGTTTAAAGAATTCTTTTTCCTCTCTCTTACTTTACCTTTCTTTCTCTTGTAACAAAATCAAAACCCACCCGAACAAGATTACCATGATTCACCGTCATAAAAAAAATTCTTGAACTTGAGCATTATGAATTTACTATACTATCCTTTGATGTTTTTCGTATTTTGTTAAATTTTTTTACCTTGAATCGTATTAATTAAATAAATTTAAAAATTAAAAATTTTAATTAATTTTTTTTTTAAAAAGACTGAATTTAAAAAGTTTAATAATTTGACCTACTTTTTAACTTTTTACTAAAATGTTTATATTTTTTTGAATTATTTTAGTACACTAAAATCGAAAAAGTAAAAATATTTAATTAAATTACAAAAAAAAACTCCCTTAAAAAAAATTAACTTGTTAATTTATTTTGACTTATTGTAATTTTTTTGATTTATTTTTATTACTAATAGGGCCAATAAATAGAGTAAGAAAAAAAAAAAAAATCCTCAACACAGTGGACGAAAGTCCACCCGCGCCACCAAGCCAAACAGCGCTTATTTTTGTCCCTGCACATTACCCTTTCGACGCGGAAGACCTCAAAATTTGCAGAAAATGATCCCTGAAGTTTCTCCGTCGACAACAAGATCTTCTCAATTTCAGTTTCAACGCGCTTATGGAAGTATGAAACTCATTGAGAATTAGTTGAGATCGTCCCTGCACAATACGAGTTGAATCGGAAGATTTCAGAATTTGCAGAGAACCACGCATGAGATTCTCCGCTCTCAAACAAGATCTTCATAAATTTCAGTTTTTTTGTGAGAATTAAAGTATGAAACTCATAGAGAATTAGTTGAGATCGTCCCTGCACATTCCGAGCACACTCGTAAGATCTCAGAATTTGCAGAAAACGAAGCCTGAAGTTTATCGCTCTAAAACAAGATCTTCAATTTCAGTTTCGATGTGCGAATGAGAAAGTAAGAAACTCGTCGAGAACTAATTGAGTAAAAATGACCATGGAACGATCCAACTCAACGGGAGCGAGTACATCAGTTTTGTCAATCGAGTGCTTGAGGGGGACCTCGAAGGCCGATGAGTGGACCGGCGATATGTTACAGACCGGCGACATCGTCGATGAGTTGAGGATCGGGAACAGCCTCTGGTGCGTGACGGCGCCGTTTAAGAACGGCAAGGCCGGCGTCCAGAAGATTCTACACAAATCGTTCAAAGCAAAACAGACATCGATCCAGGTTCTAGTCCGACGCGGCAGCGACGAGTTCGCCGAGTTACAGGCGTGTATCGTCCCCAACGAGGCGGCTGGTAAGAAGCAGTACATGCTGAGGTCCATCACTGATCCAAACTACGCCGTTGGATTCTTCGATCGGACGGAGGCGGAGTGCCTCGATTTGCAAGGTAACATCGTGTTTCTCGTTCTGTGATTGGTCGTGCTGTTGACTTTATTCGACTGTTTTTTGAGTCTTTTTGTTTGACTCTCAATTCAATTCTTCGATCACGCGGGGTGCATTCCCTCCCGCACATTCCAGAAGCTGTGAACGTAACAGTAGGTCAATTACAATAATTAGCGCTGTTTGGCTAGAGCTCGTTTGGTCACCTCCGGGAAAATTAGACCTTTTCCTTAATACTTCTAAGGTTTCGATGGGTAATTAATTTAAAAATTAATTATTTTTTTATATTTTTAATTAAAAAGTTAATTTAAATTAAAAGTAAGTTGTTTGGTAACTTATCTTTTAAATTAATTTTTTTTCAAGTTAGTTGTTTGGGTAAAAATTAGTTTTTATTTTTGAATAAATTACACCGACCTTTCTTGAGATTGCGCTCAAATACAACCAACTCAATTCAGATGGACAAATTACACTGACACCCTTTACAGCTTAAATGTTGTTACAGTCAACCCCAAATCCGTTTGTCACCATTACTAATTTTAAATTTTTGCCCATTTTGCCCTTCAGAATCCCGCAGTTGTTTTTTGTTTTTTATTTTTTATAAATTTTATAAAAAAATAAAAGGGTAGTTTGAATTCGCCAGAGTAATTTACCGGTGATCGAATTCGTTCACTGTGTTAGGTCGTCAAAAGGGTACTGAACGTTGTCGATCATTATATTCCCATTTTGCCCCTCAACACAGATTTTTATTTCTTCTTTTTTATTTTTTTTATTTTTATAAAGTTTATTTAATGATAATATTTCGGTTTGAATTTTTCAAAATAATTTACCGGCGATCAAAACCGTTCACTAACAGCGTTAGGTCGTCAAAAGGACAGTGAACGTCGTCGATCGAGAAATAATTTATATTTTACAATTGATTGTGAGTGTAATAAATCAAAAAAAAAAGGAAGAACAGCCCCTCCCCCTCTCTCTCTCTCTCGCTGCTATCTGCCCCATCTCTTTCTCTCCCTCCCTCCCTCCCTCCCTATGCTCTCTCTCTCTCTCCTTCCCTCTCTCTCTCCACTCTCTCTCTCTCCGTCCCACCAACCCTTCACCGCCGGTGCGTTTAGGACGGTGGCGGTGGCGTTAGAGGGGTGGTGGCGGTGGTGGCGCGGTGGAGGAGCGAGCAGAAACCAGAGAGAGAGAGAGAGAGAGAGAGAGAGAGAGAGCCACATGCATGCGGGGGGAGAGGATGGCCGGAGCAAGGGGAGGGCGCCGGCGGCGGCGGGTGTGGGCCTTGCCGCGGGGAGGTTGGGGGTGCGGGAGATTAGGGATTGGGTTTGTGGAAGAGAGAGAGAGAGACAGATTGGGGAAGGGGAGGGTATTTTTGGTATTTAAATTTTTTTTGTTAACGCCGTTAAAAGTAATTAACACCAAGGGGTGTCAGTGTAATTTGTCCATCTGAGTGGGATTTACTGTATTTGAGCGAAACCTCAGATGAGGTCAGTGTAATTTACCCTTTATTTTTTTGTTCAAAATGGATAATTTTATTTTTTTATATCTTTGATATTAATAATTATATTAATTGATAGTGATAGTAAATAAGTAATTAATAAATAATAATATTGTATTTTAAAAGTGATAAGAAAAAATAAAATAATTTATGAGTTTGTGTTTTAATTTTACTCTTTAACCTTTTAACTAAATAAATTTTATAGTAAGGCTAGTTGTTAATGTTTTAAAAGCCATTTTATTTCTTTTTAGGGTAAATTACACTGACCTCCCCTGAAGTTTCTGACAAAAATACTGACCTTTCATGTGGTTTTAAAAATAGCACTAACTTTCCATCAAGTTTAATTTTAATATCAAACTAACTCAACCATTAAAATTTTTAACGAAAATCACCATCTCTATCTCAAAATCACCGCCACATCCTAAACCCACTGTCTCTCTCTCTCTCTCTCCACGACCAACGCTGCCACCCAAAAACTACCACCGTTGCAACCAACGCCGCCACAAGCGCCACACTCGTCTGCCACCCTCACACCGACGACCAACTTCGTTGCTGCCGCCGTCCACGTCAAGAGGGCAGCGCGACGCCACCCTCACCGCGACCAACGCCGCCGCCGTTCACTATCGGGCCCCTCCGGCAACCCCCCCCTCCCTCTGGTCTCGTCTCTCTCTCTCTCTATATATATATATACCCAGTATTAATTCCAATTGTTTTTTTTTCTTTACTTTTGTCTAGAAATCAAGTAATTTATCCTTGAAATTGTTTAAAATAAAAAAATAGGTTGATCTAATCAGCAAGGGGTACACACTCAACGGATCGGATCATGTTTTTTACAAGATCAAAATAAGTTAGAAAAATAGTTTATACTAAAATTTATTAAACAATAATTTTTTGATTTAGTTTTGCCGAAACAGTGTACCAACGATCAGAGCCGTTCATTAGCGGCGTTAGGGTGTCAAAAAGGTAGTAAACACTAGAGGCAGTAAGTGGTAGCGGTATTGCCACGTGAGTTTGAGATGGATATATATATATATATATATATATATATATATATATATAAAGGGAGAGAGATTAGAGAGAGACG
>JAULJZ010221643.1:0-17672 GCA_032270985.1 Heliamphora pulchella
ATACACATACATTACTCATAAAGATTCTCATAAAATAAAAAATTAATTTTATTAAAAAATAAAATTAAATACTAAAACCATAATTTTCTGTATACTAACCCTAATAATCTTCCACTTATACTCAAAATCATGCTGCCATACATCTGACTTTCATGCCCTCTACATGACTATCAAAAGTTTTATCCGGTAAGCTCTTTTGTAAGAGGATCTGCAAGGTTGTCTCCTGATGCAATCTTGGTCATAGCAACATCACCTCTCTGTACAATTTCTAGTATCAGGTGATACTTATGCTCAATGTGCTTACCTTTCTTATGAAACTTGGCTCCTTCAAGTTTGCAACCGCTCCTCTATTGTCATAGAAAAGTGTAATAGCTGACTGAACTGAAGGTACCACATCTAGATCCAACAGGAAGTTCTTGAGCAAAACGAACTCTTTGGCTACTTTAGAAGCTGCCACATACTCGGCCTCATGGTGAAATCAGCAATGTAGGATTGCTTGATACTCCTCCAACTTATAGCTCCACCTCCTAAAGTAAACACATATCCTGAGGTAGACTTACGAAAATCCTTGTCAGACTGAAAATCTGAGTCTGTGTACCCCAAAAGTACTAGATTATTTGCCTGGTAAACCAACATATAATCCTTAGTCCTTTTTAAGTACTTGATTATATTCTTTACCGCAGTTCAATGCTCCTACCCGGAGTTAGACTGATATTTTCTAACCATACCAACGACAAAGTAAATGTCGGGTCTAGTGCAAAGCATAACATACATAAGGCTTCCTACTACCGAGGGATAAGGAACCGCCTTTATCTTCTCTATCTCATTAGGTGTCTTAGGATACTGATCTTTGGATATAATGATTCCATGCCTGAAAGGAAAAAACCCTTTCTTGGAATCTTGCATGCTAAAACTCTATCTTTCTGTCAAAAAATTGCTCAAAAATAGCCCGAAAAACTGTCAGAAAACAGCCTCGAAGCTGCTGCCGTCGGGCGCCGCCACCGGCCTATTTGCCGCCTATTTGGGTTGTGATTTTAGTCCAATTTTTTTTAAGTTTTTGACAGTATTTTGAGATATGTTTTACTGCTATTTTATCTTTAAAAAACTTTTCAAAAAATTATTCTAAAAATGGCCCGAAAAATCATAAAAATCGCCACCGACAAAGTCGCCGAAATCGGGCTATTTTGGTGATTTTTTCTTGCTATTTTTGATTTGTTCTTTATGCTGTTTTTTATTCATAAATATTTTAGAAAAATTTACCAGAAAAAATCATTTAAAACCATTAAAAAACTTACCGCGATTTGTGGCCTGTAAAAATTCGAACCACCGCCGATGTCGCCTCTATTCTTCGTGTTCTTGGACATGTTCAACCTGTTCTTAAATAATTTAAATAGATATTTTAAAAATAGAAGCTAGCTATTACATCGATCCTATGTCCCAAAAATCCACATTCGATCTATCACGGTCAACCCCCGTGATTAAAAAAAAATAATCATCATTCACACTATTCAATCAAACATGAAAAATAAATGACGATCATAAAATCGGAATTAGAAAACAAAGTTACCAACAGTTCTAAAACTACCTAGTCCCGATAATTGAAATTAAAAAATAAAACGGCTCTAATACCAATTGTTGGAGGCAAGATTGCTAAGATCTTTGTTTTTCCAAACGATTAACGAAAAAAATTAATTAGATAAGCAATCGCCAAAACGGGTTTCAGATAAAAGTTTTGATGACCAACGATCAAAATAAAATCCGTCCATCCAAAGTTAATTTAGAAGAATACCTTTTTACTGGTCGAGTCTTCAACTATGATTTGAATCTGAGTTAAAACTCCTGTCAGATCTTCTACTGTATTCCCTTATGCGATTCTCAGATATAGTGTGGGTTATAATCCTCCGAGAACTCGTACTAGCAGAACCAAGACAGCTTTAGTTTTAGAAGACAAGTTATGAAACTGGTTCAGCTTACCTGCATATATATATGGTTACAATAGGGACTTGGGAGTTATTATGAGTAAGACTTTCAGTGAAACATTCTGCAATTAAGCAAACCTCATAGCGGTATCTGCAATTATGAAAAATCAACAGTGATTTCTGTAATTTTCATAAAATACTGAATTATAGTTCACACCACTAAAGAATTATAATTGCGCTCTGACCTATAATTTCAAGACCATATAACATTAAGCTCATGTTATTAAATGCTTACCATTTCTCTCCATGTTAAAATTCTCGATACCCGCCAACAAAATTTAATTACTGACAATTTAATTTATTCGGTATCTTGATATTCTTTAAGCCCTTCCGTTTAATTTATTTGACCGCCGAATAATTAAATTCACCTGCAGGGTTTAGCCCGATCAAAACTTATAAGCTTCCTTAAAGGGGTATCGTCAATTCCGATCTTTCGAGACGTGAATTCTGCCAATAATTAATATTCACCATATAAATAATACCGCTATCCAACTCATCGGGAATATAGACCCATATAAGATCACACTCTCTAATGAATCAAAATAACGAATATTAAATATATGCAAATTAATAATTATTTCAGGATTAAGAGGATAAGTACTATTCATAATAATCTTGGGATATCAATTAATTTATATAGTCAGCATAAAATTAATTATCCTAAATATCCCGTTCAATGCACACAAAGTGTACTAGCACAGAGAGTCGGAACAATAGACGATACTATTATCTGTTCTCCGTAACCAAGATAAGTTTACTAAAACTCTGTGCTACAGTCGTATTGATGGTATGTCTATTTCCATCTAAACTGTGAATATAAAACTTATATTCTGCAAAAACTTAAAATTTGATCTTCTTTGTGCAAGCCGTATTTTAAACACCAGATACAAAATATCGGACATACATGTATAACATTAAAGAAATGATAGACATACATTACTGATAAAGATTCTCATAAAATACAAAATTAATTTTATTAAAAAATAAAATTAAATACTAAAAACATGATTTTCAGTATATCAACCCTAACATTAGTCAAATCTGGCAAAAATAAAAAGGGAGAAGATAAGAGGTAGAATCCAATAGAAATCAGTAAAAGGAGAGAAGTGTAGAAAAATAAAGAGTTACATTGAAAAAAGGAGAGAAGAGCGGTAAAAATCGAAAAAAAATCATTAAAAGGAGATATGAGTGGAAAAATGAGAGATTGAGTGTTACCTGAAGAAGTAATAGACTGCCAGCAAAGAAAGTTGTCAAGTCTCCGTGGATAGCATGCAAGCCAATCAAAGTATTTGTCGAGACCAATGGAACGAAGTTATTCCTTGCCCACATTTGCTCGACGATATTTACTAGAATGGAGCTAACTCTACAGTTACAAGGTGAAAGAGTTAATGGGCAAAGATGCGGAAATACAGAGTATAACGGCACTGCAATTAAAAGCCAAAATCACTAAGAGCACCAATGGAGCAAATTTTGTTAATAATCCAGGGATGTCAAGAAGGTCATCATGTGTAATAAGAGAAGTCTCCTTGTTAGTAAGACCACAAAGCTGCATAGTCTGCTTGTTGAAGGGGAGAAATTGAGATAGCACTACTACAAACTTTCAAGGAGAAAGATTTAAAATAGCGGTAACTCCTCAATTTAGAGTACATCGCACATTATCATTTACAATATTATATAGTATTTTTATTTAATTATAAAGTGCAGTACATTTCGCGTGAAATAATATGAGCTCACATTTATTAAATAATATTACATAAAATTTTAAAAATATTTAATAATTTTTTAATTAAATAATATTACATACTACTTGGAAACTACTCAATAATTACGCTGAATAAATTAGTTATTTGGAGGACGAGTGGACGACCTCGTACGATGCCCCTTCGATTGCGTGATCTACGTTGGATTCCGCCGCGCGTGCAATAAATTTTCTTAAATTAAGAAAGCCACGTTTCATTGCAAGAGAAGATAAAATAATGACTATATATAAACTTCAATTATTCAGATTCAAGCGGCGCTGTTCCCTCTTCTGAATCAGGAACTCACGCGCTTGAGTGGAAAATGCAGTGTACTCAATTATGCAGAGAGTGGAAAATGGAAAATGCAGAGTGGAAAATGCAAGTGGAAAATGCAGAGTGGAAAATGCAAGTGGAAAATGCAGAGAGTGGAAAATGGAAAATGGAAAATGCAGGTGGAAAATGGAAAATGCAGAGAGTGGAAAATGGAAAATGGAAAATGGAAAATGCAGAGTGGAAAATGCTCTGTTCCCTATTCAATTATGTCTGTCTTATTCTTATTCTCTATTTTTTACATTTTTATATTTTAATTTATATCGATTGATTAATTTAATTTTTATTTTTATTTATTATATTATTTATAATTTTTTTTATTAAAATCACTCTCTTAAATCTTACAAATTATTCTTAAAATATCTTTGCTCCTAACTCGTTCTTTGCTATCTTTTTTAATATTTTTCTCTAATCTCACCCAAATTAAATAAAAAATGAGATAAAAGACCTAATTTTTGGCTCTCCCCCTTCCATTGCATTTTCTAATTCCAACAAGGCCCAATTGATAATTAGCTTAAAAGTTATTTATTTTTTTTTACTTTTTTGCGATTTTAGTCAAAAACTAAATTTAGTACAAAATTGTTATTTGGTAACTTAATTTTTAAATTAGTATTTTTTAACTTAGTTGTTTTGTTAAAAGATTAACTTTTTTATTTTTTGTTTAAATTAGACAATTTTGTCCATCTACATATATCCTTCTACATATTTGATTTAATAATTATATGTGGATGGTAGTGGTTGTAATAAGTTATAAATGGTTGTATTATTGGTGGTGTTTGGCATTATTAAAATAAATAGCTTATATATTGTAGTTTCTAGCTGAAATTGTGAATATTTAAAAAATATTATAATTTATAACTAAAATGTAAAAAAAAATAGTTATAAATTGTAACAGAAGTTGTTGGTATTTAAAAAAATTTATAACTTATAACTAGAATTGGTAGCAAAAAATTAAAAACTATTATTAGTATTTTTGCCAAACACTATCATTGTATTTTAAAAGTGTGTAACCTTAAATAGAATATTCTGAAATTTAGTATTTTAATTTGACTTTTTAATTTTTGAACTTTTTTACATTTTTCTCAAACAAATTATGTTAACTTTCTTGCATTTTTAACCAAAAAAAATTAAAAAACTAGAGGTGATTTTTAACATTACTGAAACTAGTAACTTATAAATTGTACCCTATTGCAGAAGTTATGATTGTTTGGTAAATATTGTAACTTGTAATTAAAATAGAAAAAAAAATAATTTAACTTATAGCAGAAGTTGTGAGTATTTAAAAAAATCTGTAACTTATAATTAGAATTAGACCCTGCATGGGCAAATAATCAATATTTTGCTTATTTTTGTTTTTTTTTTAATTTTTTCAACATTTGACTAAATTTTTTTACTTTTTCAAATCGCTTTGCTGAAATGAACTCAAAAAGTAAAATATTTTAATTAAAAGATTAAAAAAATTTACTAAAGTAGAAAATAAGCAATATTCAATTTGGCTTATTGGCTTATTTTTGCTTATTTTTGTCTTTTTAAATTTTTTTAATATTTTGATCAAATTTTTATTCTGATTCGTCTCAATAAGATAAATTTAAAAAATATAATAATTTAACTAAATAATAAAAAAATTTATTAAAAATAAAAAATTTATCATAAAAAATAAATCAATTAGACAATAAACAAATTTTACCCATTCAAAATTTTAATAATAAAAAATTAAAAATTATCAACAGTAACTTTGCGAACACTCCAAAATAGCCAAACGGGCCTAAGAGAACACCCTCGTTCCAGTCTTGGTGCTTGGTTTGGGCGCGTGTACTTTACCAACTGTGCGTCGGGGGGTCAGCATTGTAAATGAGCCTTCTGAAACTCGCGTGGCAACATTAAAACTGTGTTTTTCCTATGTTTCACGAATCACGACATGTGGCCTGAGTGGACTAAATCGAAATAAATTTATTTATTTATTAATTTCTTAATTTTTTAATTTTTAAATAAAATTTTAATATTTTTGGATCATGTTGATGAGAAAATTAGAATATGAAAAAATTAATTAAAAATAAAAATAAATTATATATAATTTAATTTATAAAAAAATCAACTAATTACGAAAACAAATATTATATAATTTGATTTATTAATTTATTTTAACTTATTTTTATTTTTTAAATTTTTTCGTGTTTGGATTATAGTTTTTTATATTTTAAGCTTGCCTCACTAGAAGGAGTCACGTGTATAATAGAATAATTAAAAGATAAAAAAAATTATTAAAATAAAATAATTAAATAAACAATTATTTCAAACGAATTATTTCTTGGATTATGGATAGTGTTCAAGAGTCAATGATTAATAGAAAAATAGAAATATAAAATCATAATATAACTAGTGTTAATGGAAAATTATTGAATATTAAATAATAAGTAATTAACATATTGATATTTATATAAAATATATTATTTTATAAAATATATTCATAAAAGTAGCTTAATATTTAGAGACCAGTGAGTTTTGTTAAGTAGGATCGGAAGATTATATATATTAATGCACTTTTTATAAATATTAATATACATTTTTCCTGTTAAACATTTTTCATTGAGCACTGATTAGCATTTTTCTTATTTTAGATCTATCTTCTTTAATGTCTCAAAAAATGAAATTGGATTATTCAAGCTTATTTTGGTTTTATTTTGTCTTTTCTAATCATTTTTCATTGGTTAATCTCAAAAAGATATTCTTTCGACTACTTTTGATGAGAGGAATTCAAAAAACATATACATATTTATTTGATAAAATAATAAAAAATTAAAAATAAATAAAAGAAAAAAATTAGTAACTATACCAAACAAAGATTGAGAGATTGTTGGCTGGCACTGGAAGCATTTTTGTGATTCAAATTATTAGCCATGTTGAGGGTCTAAAACGGGAACCATGTCATTGGTGACATGAGAAGTTGTCCCAAATCAAAGTACCAAGAACTGGTAGCAGCAGTTGGAGTCATAGTAGCAAACTGTGTTCGTTTGATAACTTTATTTTAAGTTGAATTTTTAGTTTTAAGTTACTTTAAGTCAAAATGTTAAAAGTTTATTTGGTTGAAAAATTAGTGATTTTTAAGCCACAAAAAAAGTCAAAAAAATCGAATGTAAAATTCTAAAATTATCCTTTAACCTAAATGAGGTTTTGTCAAAAAGTTAAAAAATTAAAAAGCTAAAGGATAAAATTAGAAATTATTATCAAAAAAAGCCAAAAAGCCAATAGGGTAACAAAGGGTAAAATTAAAAATTATTATAAAAAAAAGCCAAAAAGCTAATAGGGTAAAAGCTGGGGGTAGAAAAACGAGATTTTTTAACTTTTTGGACTTTAAGCCAAAAAGCCGGCTTTAAGCCGGTTTGCCAAACGAGCACTAAGCTAAGCATTTGTTTGTTCTAGTTTTTTTTTGTTAGGCATTTTAGCTTTTTGACTTTTTTCGTAAAAGGGTAAATGTGAAAAAATGTGAAGAAAGTCAATTAATTATAATAGGAGGCTAAATAAGTAAGTTTTATAAGAGATTCTTAAGCGAAAAACCTTAAAAAATTAAGCCTAACATAGGCTAAATCTGTAACTTAAGGAGAAGAATTTATGTGAACCATGAATTTTGAGAATAAGTAGACTGATTAACCATAAATGCTTATGATTAACCATACATGTCTATGGGATAGGAGAAAATCCTCTAAAATTAGAGAGAGTAAAAGAACTAATTGAAGAGGAGACTAATAGCCCATATTGAGCTTTTGATAACAAGTAAGAACTAATTGAAGAGGAGACTAATAGCCCATATTGAGCCTATGAAAACAAGTAAGAACAGTATGATTAGATTTGTCACAAATCTAACAAGGTGACCTGAATTGAGTTGGCTACCCTGAATCACCACATCTCTAAATCGATTTACAACCTTCAGGCTGATTAGAAAATCTTCCACCTTTGGAATGGAGAGAACTGTAAGATGAAGGCGTAGGTTGATGGATGAGTTGCGCAGTAAGAAAAATAGTTGTAGAATTAACTGAGGGAACAGATGGAACTTTAGTCTTCAAATAGTTGAATTCAAATGACAAGCCTTTCATTGTATGAGAAATCAGATCTTTTAGAATGAACGAACCACTAGCAGCCAATTTCTGTGAAATTCTTTACCCTAGTCGAGATAATGTTCCATAGAAGTGGTCTTGCAAAGATGAAAGAGTTTCCGTTTGAGATCATGAATATGAGAACGAGAAAATGACCTAAATCTTGAAACTAGATATTGCCACACTTAATACGCATGTGCAATACCAACGACGTGAGGAGAGACAAAAGGCGATAGAATAGCAGTGATACATGAAAACATTATTCGATCAATGGTTTCCCACGTCCCAAAATCTAGGTTAGGGACTTAATTACCAAACGTACAATAAACATTAGGAAAAGGAATAAAAAAGGATCCATCAATATAGAACAGAGAATTGGCACGCAAAGCATTCTCAATTTGCATTTTCTAGACGAAGCAATTCGAAAACTCTAATTTTGCAGTAACGATAGGGCAAAATTTTGCAATAAGAAACGACAATGAAGAGGGAAAAGTGACAATAGATGAATCGAAGAAAAAAAAAGTACAATGGAAGATGACAAAAGACACATTTATCATTGTTGAAAACAAAGATGCTCTTGCCTCGAACAACTGATACCATGTAAACTTTACTTGGAGCAAAATGTATTTTCATTCCACACACTAATGGTTACACCCATGTATCAGAACAATATGATTAAATTTGCCACAAATCTAACATGGTGTCCTAAATTGAGTTGGATACCGTGAATTACAGCCTCTCTAAATTGATTTACCACCTCTAAGCTGATTAGAAAATCGTCCACCTCTGGAATGGGAAAAACCGTAAGATGAAGGTCTAGGTTGACGGATGTGTTGTGTAGCTAGAAGAATAGTTGTAGAATGAACTGAGGGAACAAATGGAACTTGATTTTGGACATGTAATTCTTAGTCCAAAGTAAGAGAAGAAAGATCAAAAGATCAAAAAAGTTAATTGGTTCTGTCCTAGCTCGTATAGTAGTTTTCAAAGAGTTGAATTCAGATGAAAAGCCATTCTATGTATGAAAACCCAAAATTTCTTTTGGAATGGACGAACCACTAGTAATCAATTTCTGTGAAATATTTTTATCTTGGTTGAGATAATGTTCCATAGAAGTGGTCTTGCAAAGATGAAAGAGTTTTCATTTGAGATCATGAACATGAGAACGAGAAGAAGAACTAAATTTTGAAGCGAGAGATTGGCACACATGATACGCATGTGCAGTACCAATGACATAAGGCAAGACAAGAGGCAATATGATAGAAGTGATACATGGAAAAATATTCAATCAATGGTTTCTCACGTCGCAAAGTCTGGATAAGGAAATTGATTACCAAATGTAGCAGAAACATTAGGAAAAGGAATAACAAAGGATCCATCACCATACAACAAAGAATTGGCACGCAAAGTATTCTCAATTTGCGTTTTCCAGAAAAGTAGTTCAAAAATTCTAATTTCACAATATTGAAAGAGCTAAAATTTGAAATGAGAAACGGCAAGGAAGAGGGCAAAGTGACAATAAGATGAATTGAAGTTGAAAAAGGTACAATGGAAAAAGACGAAGACGACGTGATGATTGGATTTATCATTGTTAAAAACGAAGAAGCTCTTCAGTTGAACAGCTCTAATACCGTGTAAATTTTACTTAGAACAAAATGTATTTTCATTCCACACACTTATGGTTACACCCATATATGAGTACAATACTCACTCGCAACTAACTCTATTATCACTTAACAAACTACCACGCGTACATACTTTAACTAACTCTAACACTAACTATCCATTACACTTGTTACATATGACCCATATAAATGATTCAATCCAAAATGAGATAGGAGACAAGTTGACCATACAAACACTCCCTTAATTATTATCGAGTATTACTTTATTCCCTCAACTTTAGAATCATACATTTAGATTCCTAAATTATTAAAATTCACAAAATGCCCCCAGCTTAGAGGGGGTGATAATGATGCAAATTAAATAATTAAGGGACTTGAATACACGATTTTAAAGTGAAGGGGGTAGAGTAATGCTCTATGATAAGTAAAGGGGTGCTTGTGCAATTAACCCCAAAAAATATAAGCTAGTTAAATAAGATTGAAAACACGGATAACCACAACTTTGTAGAAGACTGAAAAGTGTTCAACTAGCTCGAACCATGGAGCAACTTAGGTGGCAAGGTGGTGATGGTCATAGGCGCCTCATCGGGCTTCGGGCTTCGGGCCATAATTCTGTCTCAACCTCGCCAAAGTTGGCTTCAAGATTATCATGATAGCTCGACGAATTAATCGGCTTAAGTCTCTCTGCAATGAAATTAATCGGCTCCCCAATTTAGACGACTCTAGCCAAAGTCAACTCGTTAACGCGACACCGCGAGTGGTGGCAATGGAGCTTGACATGAGCGCCAATGGGCCCGCCATCAAATTTTAAGCCATTTAATGTATGAAGATGAATGCATGGCTTGTGCATGTTGGGGTGGTATATAAGAAGTTATCACGGGCATAACAAATACTGTTTTACCTTCACCATTTGATGAAGAGATATTACCCTCATAGCCTAGTCTGGTTTGTTCCTTAGCCATTTTTTACAACGTTTCTTCTATTGTTTTGGTACATGCATTCATCTTCTTATAACTGTATGAGCACATGATGAATCATTTTAAAGTTTAGACACATTTAACTTGAGTTCACTGACCTTGATATCCATATCTTAATAAGTATCAGTTCATTCATATCTTTCTCCCATAAAGAGAGTTTATGACACAGAATCTCTCTATTGGACTTTCTAGCTCTATCCTGATTTTCTCTCCCATTCTCATGAAACGTAAGATTGTGTGACAACTTTAGATTAATTTTGGTCATCTTCAAACTTAATTTATGACACAGAATCTCTAGTTTTGTTGTAAGCCTCACGAAGAACCTCATGATCCTCGAAGTCTTCTCCCTCATGTCTCTTACTATCAACTAAATGTTCTTTGCTAGAACCAAAACTTGTAATATTGGCTTTGGTCTCTCAGGCTCACAAATTCATAGAAGTAGCAATCGTAATGAATTTTCCATCATCAGCATTATTATACTGATGAGGATCGGTCAAAAGTGACTGCACAGCCACTCGATCGTTCGGACAAGAGATTAGTATGGCACTCGGTCAAGTAAGACCAAGCAGGTGACACGGCCACCATAACCCTCACCGATGATAGGGGGCCGCTCCCGCTTTTAATGGGTCAAGTAGATTTCCTGAGATAACAAGAGATTTCCTAGGGATAATACACGGGATCTTACATAATCAACACTCAATTCTCCTATATAACCGAAGGAACACCCTCGTTACAGGTATGAGAAAAATTAGTCTTTACAGTTAGTCGATTATTACTTATAAGGTTTAACTTAAGCATCAGAGGGTAATCGGTCAACACCCCACCGGTATTAGTTTTGACTTTTAATCTTTCAGGTTTAGTTGGTGAGGGCTCAGAGATCAACATTTTGTCCAATCCGCTCGGATCCACTATTGAGGTACCATCATTTGGCGCCGGCTGTGGGAAATTCTTCTCCTATACACTTGATGGTGGAAACAAGAGCTTTGACCTTCGATAACAACCATTAGCGCCCACCTGCAGTGGAAGGTTCTGCCAACCCACGCATCGATCAACAGTTGGATGACTTAACTCACTTGGTCCGAGAACTAGCACAGCAGACACACGCCCTCCACCAACGGTTCGAGGCTCAAGCAGTTGAGCCCCGCCCCATCTATGTTGGCTTGCCTATGCCAAATAGGCTAATCTTGTGCCCCCAAACCATAGGGGCAAAGCCAGCCCGTTCCTACTAATGACGATGTTTCCCCTGCTAAAGAGGGAGCCAGGGGGGAACATCAACAACCATTATGACCGAGAAAAGGTTAAAAGTCGACAAATCAACCTAGGGATCATGGATCTTCCCTGCACCAGGAAAATCTATCCAGATATTAGGTCCGAGGTCTCTGCCACGATCGAGCTTGAGATGAGACAAATGAGGGAGCAGCTCCAAAATGTTATGGAGGCAGTGAAAGGTAAGATGACTGGTGGTGTGGATGAGCTTGTGTAGAGGACCGACCTCCCATTCTCGCCTGTAATAATGATGAAACCCCTACCATCGAAGTTAAAAATGTCGTAGATGGAAGCATTCGATGGAACGAAAGAACCCTTATACCACTTGGAAACAAACAAGGCTTTCATGCATCTTCATGCAGTCCCCGACGAGATCATATGCCGAGCGTTCCCAACCACCCTAAAAGGGTTAACTCATGTTTGGTTCAGTCGCCTCAAGCCTGGATCAATCAGCACGTTTACGCAACTCAGCAAGCTATTCATGGGGAACTTCATTGGGGGACAGAGGCAGCGCCGCTTGACCACTTACCTACTAAACGTCAAACAAGCAAGTAGAGAATTGGTCAGAGATTACGTGTCTAGATTCAATGCCGAGGCACTCCAAGTTGATGACGTGAACGACAAGGTGGCTCTAATAGCATTTATGGGAGGACTGTATCCCACCATGTTCTTGTTCTCTCTTTCCAAACACCACCCAAGAGCATGGCCGAGCTAATGGTCAGAGCCCAAAGGCACATGAACACGGAAGATGCAATGAACGCTAGAAAGGATAAGGCCAGGCCTGAGCTAGAGAGGAAGCACGAGCATCAATGGTCGAGAAAATTAGCTGATCGAGGATGCCGAGAGAGTCAATCTCGGTCAATCAAACAACAAAAGACCACGAATTCTCCCTAATCGATTTGAGAGGAATACTCCCCTGAACACACCAGTTGGCCAAGCTCTGTTGTAGATATGTGACGACCGCGATCTAAAATAGCCAAAGAAGCTGAGGACCACGTGAGACCGGAGGAACCTAGACAAGTACTACAGGTTCCACAAGGACCATGGACACAACACTAAAGACTACTTTGATTTGAAAGAGCAGATACAAGCATTAATTCAAAAAGGCTGGCTACGTCGATTCGTGGCCGATCAACCGGGCAAAGAGGAGCAAAGGAAGGCAGAGAAAGAACCTCAAGCAGATCGGGAGATAGCTAGAGAGGCTCAAATCATAGCTAGCGAATTCGCAGAACGAGGCAACACCAGCTCATTAAGACGAGCACATTCAAGAAGGCTGTGAGCAGGGATCCCGATAGAAGTCCTCACCACTAATTGCTCGGTAAGGAGCAGGGTGGACGAAAGGGAAGAGGTGATCACCTTGTCAGACCTTGATGGAGAAGGGATTCAGCATCCCCAAGATGATCCTCTGGTGTTCACAATGGTGTTAGCCAACTATCGAGTTCGGAGGATACTAATAGATAATGAGAGCTCGGTGAATATCCTATTCTTAAAAGCCTTTGATCAGCTCAATATCAATAGAAATCGTCTGACCCCGGTCTAATCCCCCCAAGTGGGGTTTATTGGAGACATGATCTAACCCCTCGGTGCCACCCAAATCAGTCCACTCAACAAATCACATTCCTCATTGTTGACTGCCCCCCTTAGTGTACAATGCCATACTGGGAAGAACATCCCTTAACCATTTTAAGCTGGTCACATCCACATTACTCATGACAATGAAGCTCTCAACTCCGCATGGGATCAGACAGCTCACCGCTGATGAGCACATTGCGAGAGAATGCTATGCTACCTCCCTCAGAATCCCAAACGACAAGGAATTGTTGACAATTAAAACGTTGGAATCTTGAGAAGAAAATAGGAGGGAGAGGCTCGAACTGACCGAACAACTCCTTGGCCTCCCCTTCGATGCAGATTGACCGAACTAGAAGGTATTCATCAATAGTCTCCTGCCCAAACCCAAGCAACAATAACTGCTGGAGTTTCTCAGGCAACATTGACAGGTATTCGCTTGGACTCATGAAGACATGCCGGGCATACAAGCAGAGGTTATAGAGCATCAACTCAATGTAAACACGAGTCATCACCCAGTTAAATAGAAGTCAAGGACCTTTTCTAAAAAAAAGAATGAAGCGATCTCTAATGAAGTTAATAAATTAAAAAAGGAAAAGTTTGTCAAGGAGGTACAATATCTTGAGTGGCTCGCAAATGTCGTTTTGTTAAAGAAACCCAACGGGAAGTGGAGAATATGCGTAGATTTCATTGACCTGAACAAAGCATGCCCCAAAGATAGCCACCCCTTACCTAGGATCGACCAGTTAGTGGACTCAACTATAGGGTATGAATGCATCAGCTTTATGGATGCCTTCTCGGGATATAGCCAGATCAAGATGCACCGAGCCGATCTAGAGAAGACCTCTTTCATCACTGATTGAGGACTCTACTGCTACAACGTTATGCTCTTCGACCTTAAGAATGCAAGAGCAACTTACCAATGCTTAGTGAATCGCATGTTCAAGGAGCAACTTGGAAGGAATATGGAAGTTTATATGTATGACATGCTAACCAAAAGCAAAGCAGCCGTGGACCATTTAGTTGATCTCGAGGAGGCATTCTGAGTACTCGAGAAGTATAATATGAAATTGAACCCAGCCAAGTGTGCCTTTAGCGTCACTACGTCACTAAAGGAAAATTCCTCGGTTTCATGGTGAGCCAGAGGGGGATAGAGGCAAATCCCAAAAAGATTAAGGCAATCAAAGAGATGCATTCCCCACAGAATTCAAAGGAGGTACAGAAGCTTACTGGTAGGATAGTAGCGATTAATCGGTTCGTCTCAAAGGCAACTAACCGATTCCTCCCCTTCTTCAAGACTTTGAGGAAAGCTTTCGAGTGGACGGAGGAGTACGAAAAGGTGTTCAAAAGGCTAAAAGATTACCTCTCCACACCTCCCCTATTGTCTCAAACAACCCTAGGGAAGGAGTTATTCCTCTACTAGCCGTGTCCGAGTCCGTAGTGAGCGCAACCCTAATTAGGGAAGACCAAAAAGGAGTTCAGAAGCTAGTATACTAAATCAAACCTGTCAGGGCGACTGACTAAGTGGTCTCTAGAGATGGGAGAATTTGACATAAGGTATCTGTTGGGATTTTAGGCACAAATCTCCTAACGCAGCGGAAGAAGAAATCATGGCATTAATCCACACAAAGAAAGTAAAGAACAAGAACACCCATAAGAACACGAGAATTTACGTAGTTTGACTGACTGCCTACCTCCACAGGAGAAGAAACAATCTATTATTCTCAAATATGGAATACAAGTTTCACTCTCAACCTCACAATCCCTGTGTATGGCCTCAAACTAAGCCTCTCTATGTCTCTTTATACTCTCTCTAGCCTCTCTCTGAGTCTCTTTCGAGTATTAGACAATTTACACATGTTTTGCATTAACCCTAGATGAACAATAGGGTCCATATATATAAACCATGATCGAAAAACCCTAAAAATTCTTTAGAACGTTACGGCGGCGCTGAAGCACCCAGCTAGTGCCTAGCTAGTGCATGATTCTGTCCTCCAGGTGCTCAAGCGCCCAATAAGCACCAAGAAAGCGCTTAAGCGCTCAACGAGCGCCCAACGAGCTCTAGCTTTTGGACTAGCAGGTGCTCAAGCGCCCAACGAGCGCTCTGTGAGCGCCATCTTCTGGACTGCTGATTTCTTGAGAAGAACTGTAAGCCAATCACTACATTGGCTTAAATTTCTCAACCATCTTGAAGAACTGTCGGTGTTGCCTCGACTTGTACTCTTTTTTCGAGTATGAATGCTCCACCCTCTCTGAATCTTCAACCTGAATAGACTTGGACTAAATCCAAGCCACACTTGAATTTGACCCTCTTGCAATCATCAGTCTTTTCATTCTTGGACAATTTTCTAAACTTTAACTTTTCAACCTTCTATGAAGACTTTAACTTCTCTGACACTGCTACTTGCCCCTGAACTGTTTCTATGCTGCCTGTAGCTTTCTTGTAAGACGAAGGTTCTCCACTTGACTGTTCCCTCTGCTATTGACTTGAACCACCATCACCCGATTTTCTAGGTGAGCTTTTCTGACTGAACTCCACCTTGACTGCTGCACTCTTCTTCTGACTTTCTAATATACTATGCTCGTCAACCTGACCAAGCCCCAAATGTCTGTGTCTCATGCCGTCCCTGCTAGAATTAGTCTATGTAATAGTGGTAACTCCACCTATTACCGTGTCCCCTACCAATTTATAGAGACCATTTACTTTCTGCCCACTTATGATGACTGAAGATCCTTTGCTGATCTTCATTGCTCCACCTCTTCCTGTGTACCTGTAACCCAAAGAATTCAATGTCCCTAAATAAATTAGAATTTTCTTTAATCCCGGAACATGTATGATATTCCTCAAGATCCTCACAACACTGTCAAACATCCTGATCTTCATTGTACCCTTTCCAATGGCCTAACATGCCGAGTTATTCCCCATTAAAACTGTACCCCTATTGCAAGACTTATACGAGTCAAACCATTCTCTAACTGGATACATATAGTATGAGCATCCTAAATCTAATTTCCATGACTTTGACAGAACATTAAAATTTGAGAAAACTGAAAGTACATCTCCGTCTTTCTCACTGTCTGACGACTCCTCAACGAAACTGACAGATTCTGTAGGCATTTTTCTTTTCTTCTTTTCCTCCAAATGTTGCTTCAATTCTTGGCACTAGCTCTTGAAATGACTAGTTTTGTGGTAGTAGAAGCATTCCACATTCTTCCTTGCATGTGACTTGGATTGAGATCTACCTTTGTTGGAACCCTCCTCACTGGATCTACTCATTCCCTTGCTTGACTCAAACTTAGCCAAAAGCAACCTCTCTACATCTGATTCACCATCCCTCTTCATCTTCTCATGTGACAAAAGAGTACCAGTGACCTCTTTATGTTCTAAAGTGTCATTCCCATACAACAGTGTTGTCACCAGATGATCATAGGACTTCAAAAGTGATATCAACAGGAGTATCGCCTTATCCTCATCATCAATCTTTACTCCAAACCCAAATAACTGTGTGATGAGCATATTATACACATTTAAATGTTCCAAAAGGTTTGTACCTTCTTTTATCTACAGTCCATACAGCTGCTTCTTCACGTACAACTTGTGGCCAAATTCTTCTTCATGTAGGGACCTTCTAGTTTCTGTCAGATCTCGTGCGTTGTCTCCACATCAAGCAAATTGTGAATAACATTATCTCCTAGACTCAACCAAATCGAACTCGCGACCCTAGAATTAATGCCCTCTTAATCGCCATTGGTCATCTTCTCTGGCTCCCTTGCCTTGCCGAGTAATGCCTTGGAAACCCCTTGCTGGATTACCAGATCTTTCATCCATTTCTGCCACAGGGAGAAGTTATTATTTTTGGTAAACTTCTTGACCTCATATTTGATGTTCACCATCTTTACTGCGATCGAGTGATCAAGCCAATAACTAGACGCTCTAATGCTAATTATTGGGATTTTATGCAAAAATCTCCTAACACATCAAAAAAAAGAAACCACAGCTTCAATCCACACGAAGCAAGTAAAGAACAAGAACACCCACAAGAACACGAGAATTTACGTAGTTCGGCTGACTGCCTACCTCCACGGGAGAAGAAACAAT
>JAULJZ010221653.1:0-17672 GCA_032270985.1 Heliamphora pulchella
ACATCATTAGCCGCATCAACAATTATGTATTGATATATTATTTTTTTGTATACTTTATGCAAATAAAATATTAAGTAGTGTCGGAGTAGTTGCGAAAAAAGTGAACAGCTAAAATAAAAATTATACTTTTAATTTATTTTAGCTTAGCTAAAATAATTATTGGTATTGGAGATGCTCTAAGACCATCTTTAATTATGGTGTTAAAATGTGTTTTATATAACAAAAAATGTAAAAAATGGAATCTAATTTTATGTGTTAAGTTATTATTAATTTAGTGATGTATGCTTTGCTCCAATCTTGTAACCAAAATTTGTTTTAGTAATCTTTAAATGTACTCATTGGTCCCGTTTGGGTAATTTTGCTTATGGTTTATTTGGTTTATAAACAAAAAAATAAGTTACGTCGTTTGAGTAACTAAATAAATTAAAAAAAATAAATAAAAAAATAAGCAAATAAGTCAATTAAGTCAAATAAACTCGTTTGGGTGCACAAATAAGCCAAAATAAGCCAAATAAACTGGCTTATAAGCCAAACGAATTGGTTTATAAGCCAAATAAGTAAATAAGTCACAAGCCACACAAACGATCTTACTTAAATAGAATTTGACTTATTTACTAATAAACAAATAAATTAATAAATAAGGTCTACCCGAACAGGGCTATTTTTTTTGCTCAGTACTCTCAATGTACTCAGCCTGTGGCATTGTATACAAACATGTAATGTATATAAGAAATGTACTTAGCAGAAAAATTGGAAGTATTTAACAGTTCCTAACCAATGTGGTTGCTACCTTTAGCAACCCAGTTAACAAAATGTTGTTATGATAGTTTTTAAAATAAAGTTAACAAAACCATTGGAGATTAAATAAAAATACTCTGTTATAACATTTGAATCGATTTTTTTTTTGAGTAATTAAGAAGGAAAAAAGAGATCCCAGGATTTAAATTCTGAGTATGTGGGGCAAATGACAGCTTAGGCCACATGAGCTGCACCACTACATTCGAATACAATATCTTATCCTAAACAAACATAGTATATATGATCTTATAATATATGTATATATATACCTATTTATATATTTTTATTTTATATTCAGAAAAATAAATAAACCCTTAAGTTATGTTTTGTGAAAAAGGAGAAAAAAAAAATTATTTTAGAACAAGTTTCGAAAAAAAAAGAGTAAAATTATTGTGTTTTTTAAAAACTTTTAATTTTAGTTTTTAGAAATATTTAAAAAATAATAATTATTTAGATTATCTTAATCTAAAATAGTTAATTGATTTATATCACATTATTTATTCGAAAAATTAGTGAACAGTCCAATTTACACGTCGCTTACTATTTTTCATCCAGTATAAAAAGTTTTAACGAGTAAAATCCATTCGCGTAAAAGTTTTAACGTACAAGATTCTTTTAAGACAAAAATACCCTTGCTCATTCCTTGTCTTTTTCATCATCATCATCATCCTCTTCATCATGTTTATCGATTGTTCTGCACCCGTAATTCATAATCCAATTGTTTTTGGGATCTGCACCAAACTCTGCGAGCAGATTTGCATTTGGAACCACCTTCGCCGATTTACTAGACATCTCTCTGGTTGCTTAGACTTGATCGGAGAATTCTACTGTGAATATTCATACAGAATACTGAGATCGTATATAAAGGTGTGATGGTACATGTATATGAGACTGAATCTTTGTTTATTAATTTCAAAATTTATTACGTATAAGATAGATTTTGGTTTCAAATTTGTTTGTTATCATTTTTTTTCTGAGATTTAATTTTCAAACTTATTTTAATGGTGTGTGAATTAAAAAAATAAAAATATTCACATGTGTAAAGCAAGCTAACAGATAAATTTATCTGTGTACCTTACACATATTTTGAAAGGTACAAATAATTTATCTGTTTGAAATGTATTTTTGAGAGAAAACGCGCAATTAAATCTTGCGCATTAAAATTTTTATTAATGAATTTTATGCGTTAAAACTTATTTTTTTAAATCTTTGACTGAAAATTTCTTATTTATTTTGAAACATTTGCCGATTAAAAACTTAAACTAAATAATAATTTAAAATAAACCCACTTTAAAAACCTCAATAATTTATCTGACAGAGGAAAATTTCTCAGCTGTTATTCCGCCCCTGACATGTCTCCCTTGTACCCAGCCAACTTCTCTCTTTCTCTCTCTCTCCCCCAAATACAAATATTTTCTGCCGCCAATATCTTCTTCCCTCTTTTTAGGGTCAATTATTATATTCTCCCAAATAATGTTACGTAATATTTTTAATAAATAAATAATTATAATTTTTATAATATAAATTTATTTTTATATTTTAATAATTTAATAAAAATAAATTATTATATTTTTATTATAAAATTTATTATCACAATAAAAATACCGTGTAAATTTATCATATGACACTATAATAGCTCCAAATAATTATTCGATTTTAGGACCCTCTCTCCTTAAATACAAAGATCACATTTTCTTCTACCCTCTTTTTAGGGGTGGAGGGCCCCGATTGGCAACTTAACGTTTTTCTTTTTAATTAAAAAGTTTATTAACCCAATTAATAAAAAATAAAAAGTTGGAAAGTTAAAAAAATTAATGAAAATATAAAATTTTAAAATATTTTAATTCAAATTTTTACCTCATTTTAAAAATAATATCCCTATGATGAAAAATTATTAGATACTTTTGAAGTACTGTGTATCATTACTTAAGTAATACTTTTGACAAATAAAATAGACAATGCACACTAAATTGATCACTATTATATCTTACCTATTCAACAAAAGTGAATAAATATTATTTCATGTGAAATATTTTTCGCTACATGGTTGGTTAAGAGCACCGCGTAAATAATATCACATTATGTTCCGAAATTACTAAATAATTATTTGTATTTAATAACTTATTTGCTACTAATATAATTATCTATAATCGTTATAATCAACTACTATATAAAAAAACAATACTATCTAATTTGAATAAAAAGTAAAAAAAAAAAACCTTTTACAAAATTAACTCACTTAAAAAAAACTAGTTTGAATACTAATTTAACAAGCTGTTTTCAAGAAAATTAATATTTTTTAGCTAAAAGTAAAAAAATATTAAAAAAAACTAACATTAGGCGCCCTAATATAGCAATTATATACAATATAAAATGAAAATTTGGGTCGCTTTCCCCACATTCAAACCGGATCTCATCTCATGCTTTTTGTCCCTTGCCGAAAATTCATACCTTGCCCCCCTTAAGGGTTTCCTTTAATGCAAATTAATTAATAACCAAATTAATAAAAATAGGTTTAACCCACAAAAATAAAATAAAAATAAAACCCGACCCGAGAGCATTTCTGTTTGAACACAGAGTTAAATTATTTTATTAAGATACGAAATTAAAGTAAATTTACAAGAATTAAATAATTGGGACTTACAACTATTTTGTGATTATTTTAGGTTATGTTCAGACCATGAACTTGTCATGCCAAATAAATCAATTTAATTTGAATTTCTCATTGCATTATCTTCTTAACTTTTATTTTCTTTCGTAAATTCCTCCACGAATTCCTAATCCAAACATATGTGTCCGGATCTGTGTCCAGTGTCTATGTACGTAGCAATACTCAAATAAAAAAAGAAGTTAATATTCATCCCTACCGATTACTTCTCCTTTGAGAAGTAACAACAATGGATCAGATTAATTTTGAACATACATAATATTTCCATTTTATGATACTACACACACACACACACACACACACACACACAAACCTACCAAACAACATCAAGGGAGAAATAAGAACAGAAGTAAAAGGAGAAGCAAATAAATTTTTTTTAGAAAAAGGGGCAGAAGAAGACGATGACGATAGATTATCAATGAATAAATAGATAAAAGAGATTGAGATGTTCTGTATAATGTTCAAACTAGTGTTCTGCACATTTTTTCTGCACATTTTTTACAAGGGCAAGCTGCCAGGCAGATAGCAAAACTTCCATATATTTTTTTGTCCGGTGGATGCCAGAGGCCGGGGAGGGGGGAATCGGAGCCCTACCACTCGGGCTACACGTGTGGTTCAGATTGGGATACTTTCAGTATCATACCAAAATGTCCAAAGAACTTTTTCATTATTTAGGAGAGAATGAGAGAAATGGGAAAACTAAGAGGGTATGAAAGGGAATATGGACGGTTACCATGTTTCAACTGTTGATGAGTCCAAGAAGAAAGATCGTGATGTCGAAAATATTGGCCACAGCAGCCTCTCTGTGCACCTTCAGGCGTCGAAACCTTGCAATGCAAAACCGGGAAGGTCTCAACCTGGTTCCAGAGCTCAAACAGCATTTCTTGTCGCTTAGTAGACCTTTCTGCAACTTTTCATGCTCCCTTTGCGCTGCACTTGCAACCCGAGCAGCTCTGAGGAGGAAGTACTGCAATTATTTCAAGATCAGCCTCTAAACAACCTCTTGGTGATCAAATGGATAGACAGTGAAATTTAAAAGTGTGTTACCCAAACGAAGTCCTTAAGGGCATCGTTAAACAGGATTTTCTTGAATACTTGGCTACTTGCCACTAAAAAAGTATTCGGATGCAGAAACTGGTGAGAAAATTAGTAAATGAGAAAGGAAGGTTCAATAACTTTTTCTTTTTTTACCTTAAAATGAAGAAATTTTATTTAGATAAAATCGAGGGCCAGACGGCCTACAATGAATCAAGTAGGACCGAATGCACCGAAACAGAAATTTATTCGTCCAAGCAGTTACATGTGTCAAAGTCAACGTCAATTTTGCAGTACTTAGACAATAAACATGAAGAAAGGTACAAGATCTAAAGGCATGGGTCAAATTCCAGCAAACTCGGATAACTGTAGCAATCGAGTTGATAACTGTTGCGATCTGGTTGTAGGGATAGATCTTTGGGTGACAGCAAAATGAATATCAAGGGCATCAGCTTCAATCAGAACGTGTTCCAAATTTAAAAGTGTTCTGAATTTAAAAGCTGGGCTTGAGTCAACGCTTCGCCCACCACAATAGCTTCCAACAGACATGGGGAGGAAATAAAGGCCACTGGAATGGAAATACTTCGCGTTAAAGAAAATGTATGATCTCTGAAAATCAATCCTATACCTGCCTTATCTCTAAAAATGTAGCATCAACATCGATCTTCACTTTCCCTCCGGTTGGGGAAAGTTACCAATAACATAGAATTTCAATTTTTGTTACTGACCAATAACATAGAATTATTGACAATTTATGTTGACACTTGAAAGAAGGGAGTCGTGGAAAATTATGGAGTGATTGGAATTGCAAGGGAACTGGTTCGATACACTAATAGCACCACGGATGATTTGGTTATAATTCAAGAAGTTGAATTATAACCAAAGAATCTTTTTTTTGCCAAAATGATTTGGACTTTGGAGGAAGTTCTGATTTTTAAACAGCATGTAAGCGCAAAGAAACAAGAGCATAACTTACCAGTGCACATACCTCCGAGAGAAATAGCACCAATTTCAAAAATAAATAAAAATATCACAGTTTTGATAAGAGTGGTGCGGAATTGCGTCACATCTCACAGACTTCATCATAATTTTCACCTATGGCAGTAGAAAATATGGAAATAAAGAAATTATTGTTTGAAGGCTTCAGTTACAGAAAATTTGAATGGATAATAACTGTTTCAATCAATCTTAAACCAAATAAATCGGGACAAGCCACCATTCGGGTATCATCCAGATGAACAAACTATGGGGGAAAAAACAAAAACAAAAAACAAAACTTGTGCGAAAGTCTAAGCTGTCAAAATGTGTCCCAACCAAACAATATATATCATCACGGTTCTCTCACTCTACCATGTTCAAAAAAGGCTAAAGCGTGAGTAAAGATAAACAGACAAATGGAGGAAATTGCAATTAGAAAGAAAAAAATTGCAGAAGACCTGAACTCCTCTTAACAGAGTATACCTCTAACATGTTAATGAACCACTAATCTCAAAAGCTAAAGCCATTAGAATACAGAAAACAGGATATAAATGGATGTCAGTGTATTTTAATGTCATTAAAACAAATCCAATCTATGTTGATATAAGAGTACCTTCTGTATTCTGGGAAAGAACTTGTATCTACTAAATTAGTTTTAATTGCATTCTCTTCATATTGCTGACAAGACAGCTTTTGCTTGCCAGATAGGATACACCGAATGGAATAATAATTATGTGATCTATGACAAGGAAATGTTATCTAATACTATAGCTGGATTGAGCACAGGACTAAATTGAATTGAACAAGGGGATATACCAATGTTGATCCAATACATTTTTTGGTTGGCTTGCCGCATGAAAACTAAGGATGGCGACCGATGTTATAGTCATGACTCGCATGTAATATTAATGCACTTCTCTGACCACAAAAAATAATATTAATACACGTCTGTCTCAGCATGTCAGGACTGCCTAACACTAAAACAATAACTCGCAGGATTACTGTAGCTGAAATTCAATAATCCAATGACTAAATCCCACAACCCACCCAGAGTGAAATCAGCTTATTCCATTGCTTAAGGATTAGGAATATAATACTTTAAAAAAGGGCCGTGGGAAATAAAAACAAGATTGATTACTATTTTTTAGATCATGACAAATTTATGGCTGAAATGACAAAACTTTAATGAGAACTCCGTCTCTATCAGAATTCAGACATTTCATGTAGGAAGTCGGATACAATGTGATAGACAAAAGAAAAAAAAAACTACAACTTTTACTTTGATGTTAATTTTAACTCATTAGATTCAATTGTAGATTCATTCACATAATGGTGTAGGACCGAGAGAAAAATAGAGAGGATAGAAGATTAGAAAGAAAAAGACAAATTCTAGAGTTGTTCTTCAAATTTAATCAATCAAACGTGAGTTTTTCAATATAATAGATCTCTCTCTATATATATGTATATATAGAACTACCGAAATAGAAATAAAAAGAAAAGGAAATAAAGACATCTAGAAATAAAATTCGAAAATTTTCTCTAGAATCTCTTGCACCGAAAATAGGTTCAAAATTCCCTTTTGTGATCCCCATCACATAATACCTTGAATGAATGACAAGAAAAAAAGTCATTACACGATTACTCAAAATTAGTACAACACTAGTAATTCCCATTATCATTTCTTTTACAAGTTCTACATTTTATTTTTCCAAATTATAAAGCCTCATTCTTGAAGTTAGGTCAAGAAAGAGCCGTTGATAAGTTGAATCTCGTTCCAATACAACAATGCATGCATCACTCCATAGTAAGACTAACAGTACGCAAAGAACATCACCCGAAATCCCAAAAGTGCTTGCACATCTGGCTTACTATTTGCACCACTTTTCTCTCCCTGCTCTGCCAAACCCCCTGCCACACTGGGTGACTCATCTCAACTATTTCTAATGCTCCTTCCGCTTCGGAGACTTTTGAAATCCTGCAATAATACTGGCCATTATATTCTTCCCAGCAGAACTCACCATCCCGACAATTGGTGAAACAGTAAGTCCACCTGACAACCAACACCATGGCAACAAAGACAGTAAGTGAAAAGTAAAGATTAAAATCTATACTGTTTACCCCACAATTGATTGATTAGGCCTCATGACTTGAAGTGGGTATCCTCCTTGTATGCAGACTCACCAATAGCACTATTTCTCCCAATCTTACAATTTTCCATAGATACCAAGCTCGAAACCACACTTATTTTTATCAGCAACAAAGAAATTTTACTATATAATGGAAAGAAAGCAAAGGGGGACAAGAAGTCCACCAAAGATTTAAAAACAAAAACAAAAAAAAACAAAAAAAACAAGAAAACAAGAAAACGAGAGCAAACAAAAAAAGTATTACATGTTACAAAATGCACTCCAATCATTACTAACAAAAAAAAATAGAGGAATTCCCTCAAAAGGGTTGCCACAGAAACCCAAAAAAGGTCAAATAACAAATCCTTCCCCACAAACTAACAATATCCTCCAACTTATCCTTTTTTTTTTTTTTTTTTGATAAGTAATATCCACCAACTTATCTTCAAAAAACCTAGCATTCTCTCCAACCAAAGGGTGCAAGGACCCATACCACAGCACATATTACACAAGTCAATAGAGTATACGCCTCCTCATTGAGACCAAAAGCTCTAAATTCAATCAAAGGTATAAAAACAAAAAAAGATTAGGCTACCAAATCAATAGCTACCAACTGAAACCATCTTTATCACAAACCAATACTCATAGGGCAATGCAAAAATAAGTGGTCAATACATTTCTCATCCCTCTTCTGCATGATACACCAATTGCAATTGGGCCTCTCTTTCTCTGAATCATGTCAATAGTATTCAGTTTTTATAAGCCATCGGCCAAACAAAACTTTACACATTTGCACTCCAAATTGTCTTATGAGGATCAAGCTGTGGTATATTACAATTGTCAATAATGGAATCAAAGATAGATGAGTGAACAGACCACAACCTCCTATCACTGGTGCCTCGCATCAAAGAAATATCATCAAGGATGGATAACCAGGAAAGTAACCCATTTACCTGCATTCATTGAGATTTCAACAAAAAATGAAATCCCAAGTAACTGGGAACGAATATAACAAAAACCATGGAAGTAATGGATGCATTGTGAACCTGGGATAGATGATACAGTCGAGGGAAGAAATATGCAAATGAATATTAACCCCTTCAAACATCATCCCAAAAAACAAATATCCTCCCCAATACCCACGATGATGCTATGAATTGAGAAAATAAGAAATCTCTTGAGAAATGAATTTCCAATGAGATCTAGAACTCCCCAAATTAATCTCTCAAGAATCCTAACCATGGTCCTGCAATCCATATTTGCATGGAAGAAAGTATCAAGCTCCATAGGAGATGTCCACAACCCCTTACAATGCAAACCATATCCTAGCTATAGTGTTTCCCAAAGCAAGACCCTATGTGCTCCTTGGAAGAGAAATCACCTCCCGCCCTATCAAATGATCCTTTTTCCCATCACCACTAGCTTTTCTCTAGAAGTCCCTCATCATTTTTCCATCTTATCAGGCACATGCCCAAACCTACTGCGACTTTAAACAAAGAAAAGTAATAAATTGGTAACAACAAAAGGTAATAAATTGGTATATTTGAGAGGACAAACTAAACAAGAGAAAGCCTCATCCTTTATAAATCATTGTCCATTTCCAATCCTCCAACCTCTTGCTAATTTTATGAGGAGCTGAAAAATTAACATTCCTGGATTACCACTAAAAGTACCAAATACTTCAAGGGAACGTCACAACTGGACATGTTAATCTTGTGGAATGTTATTCAACTTAAGAACTGGCCACACACTTAGATGGAACTGGCAATGTTGAACCTTTTTCAGTCGATCCCACTACCACCACTGGATTTTGCTTCCCTTCTAACAGCGGTATCTGCTTCTTATAGCCTTCGTAATGAAAATCTTTGAGGAGGTTTTTCCTTTTACAAAACACTGCTCATCCAGTGAACTTACACTCGCATAATATATTAGAACCATAACTTCTTTAGTCCAGAGCTTTTCTATATTGACCTCGCGTTTTAATTTCCTAAAATTCATTCTTCTTCTGATACTTAACAACACTACAGTCAGCACCCTCGTCATCTTCTGATTTTTCTCCTTCGCCATTAGATTCTTCTTGTCTGCTAACATTGAGCTCTAATTTGGTGCGGACACCAGGGCCAAAGTTCCAGTTTCACGAATACGTCAATGTTGAAGGACAACCCACCCAGTGTCCTATGGTTGGGTGAGGATCATGCATGTGATCCCAACTGAGGTGGATTATTTTATTTATTATTTTTTACAATAAATTTATTGATCAGTTGTCGTTTGAATTTTTTTAAAAATATTAGTTGTCGTTTGAATTATGTTATCTTAATATTTATTTCAGTAGATCTAATTTGATATGATTTATTTAGATGGAATTAATTTTGATAAGATTGGTTAGATAAGATTAATTTATCCAGTCTTCATCTTTGTTTTCTTGTTATCTCGACTGTATATTTAAAAACTCTTAAAACTTATATTCGGGATGATTTTAATTATCGATTAGTGTCTTCATCAAAGAAAGAGGGACAGGTGGAGTTATAGGAGTTAAAGAGTTGGATGTAGAAATCATGGGAGTTTATAGTTGGTATTGGAAAAGGCAGGGAGAATGTCGATGACTTGGACTTTGAGCAACGAGGAACAGTGGTGGGTGGTGACCCAGGCACTGGAGTTCATGGTCTCGAGTAGATCCTGGATTCCGGAGTGATTCTTGGAGTGAGGAACCCATGAGTGACTCCTTATGGCACACACAAAAAGAAATCATTTTTTTTAAAAAAAATGCCCTATTAACAACTAGAAAATGTATATAAAAATTTTACCGAATTAATACCTGACTTAGATGATCATAAAATAAGATTCTCTAATCCTAGAAATTAATTGTACCTGGTTCCAGTAGACCGCGGGTAAGTTTGCCTTGTAACAACCAGTTTCCTATTTATTATTATTATTTTTTCGCTTCTTTAATTTGCTTTTTCTTGATCTTCTTACGGTCTACATCAGGAAAGGTCAAAGAAAGTAAAATTATCTTCAGCGCACTTAATTGAATTCCTATTCTGTAACCAAAGACTAATTTAATCACAAAAACTGTTAGTGACTAAAGGAAGACAAAAGAATCCGAAACAAAAATGGTATTGAAAGGTTAAGGGCTAAAAAGAATGTGAAAAGAAGCTTAAATACAAAGCCTCCCAGAAAATATTTAAAAAAAAAAAAAAAAAACACCTGCCTTTAGACAAACTGGTGACCTTCAAGCTTTCTGTAAACTCTATAGTTTTGAACAACAAAACTTTCTAACCTTACAAATACCAAGCACATGGCATTGTGTACGCCTATGCTGCTTAGACATGAACTTATGCACATCTATGTTATCTTAAGCATACACCAAAGTGGGAAAAGAAATAACTTTTTCTTTTGGCCAAAACATCAACAGAAAGAATGTTTTTCAATAATAGAGTGACCATGCAGTTTGGTTTCCTTATCCCAGCATAATAAAATTGTCAAATTACTGATCATATCCGAATCAACTCCAGGGAAAGAAAAAGATGAACTGCATGTTAACCTAGACTTATTAGATCCCACAGGAATACATAGCTTTGGGTACCTCCAGTCACCATTATTCAATTTGTTTCAGTAAAGCAGATGCAAAAGACAAACCGTTTTCTTCACCTGTTGGATGTATGCTTTGTATTTTGGGCTCTAGAGCAGCCCACTTGTTTTAGGGCAATGGCAAGAGCAGCAATGTAATTATTGGTTTTCCCCCTTGAAATAAGGGGTAAAAACAGCAAAGTTTATCCTTTCTTCAAAGTCATAGCAGTTATTTGAGGTGTTCGGTGTAGCTGAAATTATAAACTAATTGATTATAGTTGAAAATGTGATTAGAACTTTGGGTAGAAATTACAAATATTTGTTAAAGTTGTAAACTTATAACTTCAAGTAGTATGTTTTTGGTAATCAGAAGCTATAAGTGAAAAGTTATAAGCACATTTGTTTAGATATTCCTAATTTTTTGCTAAGCTATAATCTAAAACTAAAATTTAACATCAAACAAACACCCTAACTACTACTATCGTCTCCTTGAGAAAACTTGGGTGTGTTGTTAAGGTTACAATATCACAATAAGCAAACGGAGTTGGGCACTCGTCTAAAGCATGACAATTAAACAAACCATATTGAAACAACCTAAAACACAACAAACAAATCACCGTGCATAATTGAAATAACCTTACACAATTAAAATAAAGCACTGTTCTTCTCTCCCCTTCTATTTTTCTTCTTTCTGCGACGAGCAGTCGAGCATTGTGCCATGAGCTTGTCTCACGACAATCACAATGTCATACTTTAAGGCTTCGTAGATGCAAAGCAGTTTGGCAAAAAATTGATTATCTTCAGCTTATACGTTTCAAAAACTACACTTTAATCACAGACCAAGATGAGCTTATTTTAAGCTATCACTCCAATTCTTTCGAAGATTCTACTGATTATTTTCCACCTTTCTTTTCTTTTCAAATGTCTAAGAATCATACGAAGGGCCTAATAATCAAATTATTTTCTACTTAAAAAAAGATATACTCTTTTTAATTTTCATACTCGTGGTCAGCTGAAAAAGCTTTGAAGATTCTGGTAGTGTTATAATATATTCAATGCCACAGTTATCATGGGCACAACTACACAACTAAGACATCATCATATGTGAGTTTGTAACTACTAAGCCATGAAAACCACTTTGTGAAAATAGGTCTAAAAAATTTTGGTATTAAAAGAGAAGGCCTTGGTAGCTGATTCATGCCGAATGCAGCACATATACTAGCTAGGTAGCTGCTTGTTAAAAAAATATATTTGCCATGAGCATAAAGTGTAAATAGAAATCTTAAATGCACTCAACAAGTATCATGTTGATATTCTCTTATTCAGCATGAGAAAAGTACAGTCATAAAAATACAACTACAGCCACGCCAAGTCCTGAAAACATCTCAACAAATCCAACCTAAGAATAATGGAAGCATAGAGTTCAATTACCACAATTACAAAATCATAACATGATTTTTATTCTATAAGGACACTCTTTATATGAGAAGGGCAAGAAATTGATCACGATTGACATTATTACCAAAAGATGCCTTTCCCAGCGTAATACCTCATTCAAACTTTAGAGATGCTTCAATGTTTGACATCCATCCGAATAAGACGACGAAGCAATTAAATTGAAATTACATCACAAAGTTGAATCAGGCTACTAACTTGTAGCACAGCAATAACATGCATTAAGCAAGCGTAGTACCAAGAATTAAAAGAACACCATTTAAGATCTGTCACTCCAAGAGTCTGGAAAAAACCATACCCAAATCTAGCTAAACCACCCTGAAACTACTTGATTTAATAAAAGTGCCAATTTGAACAAGTTTCAAAATCTTATATAAAAAGGCAGTTTAGTGCACGAGGTCCCACACTGGGAAGGGTAGAATGTACGCAACCTTACTCCTGCATGCAAAGAGACTATTTCTGTAATTTGAATCCATGAAGCCCAGGTCACAATGGAACAAACTCAACAAATCATGTGTGTAAACAAATGTGCATGAATCGAAAGTAGCACAAAAGAAGGCATGAAATCTAAATAGCCTTCGATTGCAGCAATCTCTTCATTTTGTATAAGATTATACACATTTTGGTTGTTATCTTGCAATGTTGGAACGAAAATTGGACAACCCCCACCCCCCCCACGAAAAAAAAAACCCCAACCCACTCCACACACACACACACACAAACACGCACATGAATACAAACACACACATGAATAGGCTATACAAGTTAAATGAATGCAGGAAAACACGCTTGAATGGCAATTCGCTTACTACCAAAGACTGGAAGTTGAGCCAAACTCAAACCCACCTATTATGAATAGGGGCGATTTGGGTTATAGCCTAATTCCATCAGCAAGGCAGTAAGAATATTTCACTATGAAGGAAAAAACAAACATATGAACTCAATTTGTCTCTCCCTCACAAACTAAGTACACAGAAATGTACCCAAGGACTTATACACCGACTATCTATAGAAGAAGCTCACTCTATATTTCTCACAGTGACTTCACTATTGTTTCTCTCTTTGTTGAATTTAAACTGGAAAATGAACTCCCTTGTTATAGTTGAAGTTCTAAGGACTTAGTCTACAAATAGGATAAGCTGAACAATACATCAATAAAAACATAACAGATTTCTGGCAGCCACATTTTGGCTGATTGTAATCCTTGGGACAATTTCAAGTCTGGATGGCTCATTTAAGAGCCATCAAATCGACATCACCTAACTACCATTTGAGAATAGGTATATCATCTACTCATGATGGATTCATTAATTCACATGATGAGTTGAGGCGGAAGATAATTGTGTTTGTGTGGGTAATTGTTCATGCGGAATCTCTAGCTCCTTACATTTAGATATAGTCGCAGAGAAACCTAATGCTTGGAATACTCCAATCTCTAGCTTACAACCAAAGATTGGAAGCTGAGACAAACTCAAATTCACCTATTATGAATAGGGGCGATTTGGATATCAAAGTAACAAAAAGTTATGAAAAATGCAAGCAGCACTCACAAAGAAACGCAACAGATTTACATGGTTCGGCTTATAGCCTAATTCTACCGGCAAGGCAGTAAAAGCATTCCACTATGAAGGAAAAAACAAACATATGAACTCAATTAGTCTCTCCCTCACAAACTAAGTACACAGAAATATACCCAAGGACTTATATACCCACTATCTATAGAAGAAGCTCACTCTATATTTCTCAAAGTGACTTCACTCTTGTTTCTCTCTTTGTTGAATTTAAACTGCAAAATGAACTACCTAGTTATAGTTGAAGTTCAAAGAACTTAGTCTACAAGTAGGATAAGATGAACAATACATCAATAAAAACATAAAATTCAAAAACAGATTTCTGGCAGCCACATTTCGGCTGATTGCAATCCTTGGGCAATTTCAAGTCTGGATGGCTCATTTAATCTGAGCCAACAAATCAACATCACCTAACTGCCATTTGAGAACAGGTGTATCATCTACTCATGATGGATTCATTAATTCACATAAATTATTGATAACAGCTTGCTTATAGTACACATGCAATGCCTCAGAGCTCTAAATAAGCCATTTTTAAAATCATAAAAACAAATTAAAGCATGAAACATTATATAAAATGGATATGAAAATATAATCGAAGCCACCAAAGAAAAGCATAAAATAAGTACATAACTACAAGCATTCAAACCTTGGCCGCTACAAGACCACTAATCCCATTCTCTCAAGAACTCCCACCACAAATCAGTACCTTGGAACGAAAATCAACCGCCTTTTTCCTCCAGCTTATTATAGTCAAATCTCAAAGAACTTCAAATCACATGAAAGTTCCTTTCCATATCCACAACACGTGGCGAATCCAGAAATGTTCCGCAGATGAATATGGCTGAACATTCACGCACAATTTCTCAGAATCAAGGCCAAAAGTGGCCGATTCAGGCTTGATAGAAGAAATTCAAGTTGATCAATGTACCAATTACCTTGTAACTTCGCGCACCGGACGCTCCTTCGGAGTGATTATTCGTCGAGTGACTTCCGAACGCTTCCATCACCGCTTAGCACACAAGTTCTCCGACTCAATCAACTCAATTCCTCCCTCCGAATCGCCTCTCCTTTTCCTTCTCCGTAATCTCGTAGACTTCTGTGTCTGCAACACAGCCTTTCACTTTTTCCCCAATTGCCGCACCAAAGCTCGCCTCAACTCCATCTCTGTTTTCTGTGTGCATTTTTCGGTTCTTGATTGCTTGAATTGTCGTTTTCTAGGGAGAGAGCTGGATCGGCCATAAACACTGGGATGTTAAGATTTGTTATGGTCGTTTGGCAAACATTTATATTTATTCCCTCTTTTTTTGTTTTTGAAAATTTTATAAATGATATAAACTCGATTGACAATTTTTTTTTATGTTTTTGTTATTTTAATTAAAAAGTTAAAATGAGTTTAAAGATGATTATTTAGTAATTTAATTTTTAAGTTAATTTTTTTTAAATTGATTGTTTGAATAAAAAGTTAGTTTTTTTACTTTTTATTCAACGTAGACAATTTTACTTTTTTATACATTTTATATTAACAGTTATACATAATTAATAATAATAGTAAATAAATTATGAATAAAAAGTATTATTGTGTTTTAAAAATGATGAAAGTTTTAATAGAATATTCTAGAAATTTATGTTTTGATTTAATTTTTTTATTTTTTATCTTTTTTGTTTTTTTTTTTTTAATAAATAAGTAATTTTAACTTTTTAATATTTTTAACTAAAAAGTCAAAAAATCATAGTTGATTGGGGCCATAATAAAAGAGGCCGACTTCAGTGCGGTAATAGCATCGATACAACTGTTAGATTTTAGGCATAGAAAAAAAATTCTTATTTCTTAGAATTAATAAAAAAATTATCTTTTAAATCCAACAGCTTGATATTTTAGAAAAGTCCAATTCCAATAAAAATACGTTTGATACTTATTTTAATTTATAAAATCTGGTATATAATTTCTCAACTATATAATTTTTTAATTTTAAATTTTTTAATTTTTATTTATTTTATAAATAATTTTTTTTATTTTTTCTTATTTAGCTATTTGCTAACATCGCTAGTAAATACTTTCACTGATCACCTTTAGTCATATGATAAACGTTCAATTCTAACCATCTTCTTCTTGCCAATTGTCCCTCGGACGACCCTTACTTATTTTAATATAAAATTTTATAAATATATATACATGGTAAATATAAATTTTGTTTTATTTGTTACAAATAAAAAAATAATATAACTATGTTTTATGGTCATTCGTGTTGTTTAACATTGTTGAAATTAGTAACTTATAAATTGTAACTTATAGCAGAAGTTATGAATGTTTAATAAAAAATTATAACTTGTAGTTAAAATAGATAAAAAAAAATAGTTATAAATTATAGTATAAGTTGTGAGTGTTTAAAAAAACTTATAAATTATAACTAAAATTAGTAACAAGAAGCCAAAAACTACTAATAGTAGCTATGTCAAACACCTTATTGTTAAAAATAGTTAGTTTTAAACTTTACAAAAGTGAATATATCAGGGATAGATTTTTTTATCTAATCAAATTATTTTCAAATTATGAATTATTTTGATGTCAAATACATATTTTTAGCTATTGCTATCATCAACGACAAACACTTTCACCTCGTCTTTTTGTCCATGCATTCTACTACTATTTTAAAACTTGATATCGCACTTATTCACCAATGTCGATATCGGCAATCATCTTTACTTTTTAGTAACTTTTTTATGTGCAACCTCTACTTACGCCAAATATTGTGATCAAAAATCATCTTTGTACACAATAAACATTTTCAAGTTCGATTGTTTTTTTGGGCAACTTTCCTTTTGCCAACAGTTCTTTCTTAGGATGAAGCCATAATTATTGTTCAGTGGGGACATATTCTTAAAATTATAAATATATTTTTAAAATTGTACATATAATTAGAAAGATAAAATAAATTAAAATATTACTCAAAATGTTAATATCGATTTATAATATAAAATTAGAACTTACAATTGAGCACGACGACTTTTCATATTTTGAAAACGATATATGATACTTTTATTTGAAATACTATTAAACATCTCTCGTTCAATATAAATAACCAAACTATCATACATCAATTGAGCGCCTTTTTTGTTACGAAAACATTTTTTCACAATTTTCATTGCAAAAAATGTTCTATCTACTGTGGCAGTTCCAACAGAAAAAATCAATGTCAAAGTCAAAAGTCCGTAAACTAAATGGTATCCTATATCTTTTTTGGTCTTAATCATCATCTGAGCAAGATCACAAATTCCTTTTAAATTCAAAAACTCAATAGTAGAGCGTACATCCATGACAAAATTCTCAAGTTGGTTAGAAATTGCTAATCTCTCAATATCAAAAAAGTTTTTTGGGTAAAATTCGATAAATTGGGCTAATCTTTTCTTGTCAAAAGTTGCAAATGAATCAAATGGATTTAGACATGCAACACAAAATAACAACTCGGTGTT
>JAULJZ010221664.1:0-17671 GCA_032270985.1 Heliamphora pulchella
ACACCAGATTAAATACTATACAGAATATTGGACATCCATGCATAACAAAAAAATGATATGCATACATTGCTCATAAAGATTCTCATAAAATGAAATTTTAATTTTATTACAATAAAATTAAATACTAAAAACATGATTTTCAGTATACCAACCCTAACAGCGGGCGCAGAGCTAGAACCTTGCTGTCACAAGGAAGGAAAAAGGAAAGGACACAGTCGCAAGGTTTAGAGGGTTGCGGTCATGTACTAGATGTTGCGGTTGTACTTTGGATATTGAGATCTTGACTTCCAAGGTTGCGATCGCAAGAATCATTGGGCTTTTTCGGGCCTTCTGATGTTCAGCCTTTTCATGCCATATAAGTGTGGAATGGGGTCCCCCATTTTCTGTCATTTTCTCCATAATGGCTTCATTTCATAGCTTACTCTCTACAGGTTAGATGAGTTTTTCCCCATCGAGCGTCTTAGCTTTGCCTCATTTGGTATCAACTCTCTATTTTCTCTAATGTCCGTTAAGATTAACGAACCACTGCTGAGGGTTGCTGTACAACTGTGGGATCCACAATCCCATGTTTTCTGCTTTTGCCTTAAAGAACTGTGCCCCACTTTGAAAGAGTTTGCTGCTATTTGGGCCTTACCTCGAGGAAGTCTATTATCGTGCTGGCTTTCTCTCTCTAATCGACAACAAATAATACAACTCTATGGCTTATCCAAGATGGAGACCTCCCTCTTGACATCCAACGACTGCCTTGATGTTCATTGGATTATAGACAGATTTTGTTCTACTGGCAACCTTAGCGATCTTAGCTTTTAGTTACGGCGCTGTTATGCCTTGTGTTTTTGCCTTCTTGCTCGTTACTTCCTTGTTTCTCCTAACGGACGAGTCAGCTACTCGCTAGTTGATATTACAGGTCAAATGTGGTCGAAAAAAAACTTTGTCCCAATAATACTTGCTGAAACTTTGAATGCACAATTTTTTTTTGATTTATAACTAAGGTATTTAATAAAGGCATTCAAGTACGGGTTATTATATATTATTTTCAAAAATTAATAATTTATTAAAATTAAATATTTTTCATTTAATTAATCTAAAAATTTGAAATTAATTTTTATATTTTTTCAAGATATCCAATTTATTAAATAATCAGCTTCAACGTGTTATTTTATAAAAAAATAAAATATTTAAATTTTTTTCATTTAATTAAAAAAACTTAATTTTATTTTTCTTTACAAAATATTAATTAAAACTAAATTTTCTCGAATTAAGTAAATTAAACAAAAAATATATAGCCAATATTTATCATCCACGCAATTTATATAAATAAATAAACAAGCTAAATATTGCCCGATTTTATGATCAAAGTAAAACTTTATCGAGTTTTAAGTTCCTATATCTAAATAAGCTTTCAGTCTTTCAATCGCTGTAGAAAACTGCTTATTCTTATCAAAATCTAACCAAGACTCATCCATTCATAGTATTATAGATATAGAACACTTCTTGATCAAAACATATTAGAAAACTACCCCTGGAGCCGCCTCAAGCAACCACCACCGCTGATTACCCGTTGGCGCCGCTAGCAGCACTACACCAGCCTCTTCCCGAGGCTTTTTCGATCTCTTCTCAAACTCTGTTTTCATCCCCGTTTGTTTTAAAACGTAACTAACAATATACTATTTTTCAATAAGAACCACGATTCAAAAACATGGAGAAAAATGGATTTCGATGACCACCGAACCACTACTACCGCTATTGCCGCGTCGCCCCTATTGCCACCAACTTCTCTACGCTGTTCTAGCGTTATCTGAGCTTCGTTTTTATTTTTACTTTTTCTTAAATGTAGCTTACAAAATATACTATTTTTATGTCAAAAAAATAGGCTTCGATGGCCTGAGAAGCCGCTCCACCACACCGCCTAGCACCGCTTGCTGTTGCTTCAACTATTTTAGCTTTTTTCGTGGTTGATTCAGCTCCCATTTTTTATTGTTTTTAACACTAATATCCAAAAATACAATGTCCTAAAGAACGCCTCGAAAACAATCTCGAAAAGCATTAAAAAATGGCCCTAAACAGCCCACGAACTGCCACCTTGCGCCGTCAATTTTAACTTTTTTTATCTAGGTTTTTACTATGTTTTTGGACTAGTTTTTCAACCTATTTTACTACTATTTTGTGTCTAAAAATTTGCACAAAAGTTGTCCCGAAAAAGTCACAAAATCAAGCCAAAAATAGCCCCCCAAGTCGCTTGTCGAAGCCCCCGCTGGTGGACTGTTTTGCTGCCCCCTTTTGCTGCATTTTCGGACCCGTTTTGTAACTATTTTTATAGACAAAATCTGCAAAAAAAACTTATCGAAAAAATCTGTTTTAAAATCGTGCAAAAATCGTCGCGATCTGTGTCCCGAAACACCCGAAACTACCGGTTGTACAGCTACCCGTTCTTCATGTTCTTGGACATTCGAACCTGTTATTAAATATTCTAAAATATCTAAAAACAATAATAAAAGCTTTTATATTGAAAGCCTATGTCCCGAAGGCTCACTTCCATCTAGGCTTAAACTATCACGATCAACCCTCGTGATTTAAAAAAAATAATCATCATCCACACATTTAATCAAATATGAAAATAATGACGATCATAAAACTAGAATTAGAACACCTGCAAAACCAAGTTAGCATAGTTCTAAATCTATTCAACCCCTTGATTAATCATAAACATAATCAAAACGGCTCTGATACCAATTGTTGGAGGCAAACTGCGAAGATCATTGATTTGAAAACGATTTTCTGATTAAAAAAATTGGACATGTAATTGCCAAAACAAGCTCCAGATTAAAAAAAATTTGATGTCGAATGATCAAAATAAAACCCGGGCCACCACAGTTAATTTTAGATGAATATTTTTCAGTTGTTTCTTCAACTACGAACTTTGATTTTCCAAGTTGAAACTCCGAACAAACCTTCTACTGTATTCCCAATGTGATTCCTGAATGTAGTATGGGCTACGATCATTTGGGAACTGGTACTGGTAGAACTTGATCAATCTTAGTCTTGAAAGAAAACTACTAAAATTGGTTCAACCTACCCACATATTTATAGGCTATAGTAAGGACCTGTGCAATAATTATGACATAGACTTTTAGTGTGACTCAGATACTTTTTCAACGATATCTACAAATATGAAAACCTCTCATCGATTTCTACAATTATGAAAACCTTGCAGGGGTTTCTGCAATTTTCATAAAATACTAAATTACAGTTCATACTACTAAAGAACTGTAACTGCACTTCTAACAATAATCTCAAGATCGATTGCATTGAGTTCATATTATTAAATACTTAACACATCTCCCCCACGTTAAGATTCTCGATACCCACTAATTAAATTTTATTACCGATAATTTAATTTAATCAGCATCTTTGAAATTCTTTAAACCTTTCCGCTTAACTTATTTGACTGTCGAATAATTAAATCTACCTGCAGGGTTTGACCTGGTCAAAACTTATAAGCTTTCTTAAAGGGGTATCATCAACCCCGAACAATCGGAACGTGAATTCCGTTAATAATTAATATTCACCATATAAGTAATACTATTATCTAACTCATCGGGACTATTGATTCATTAAAGATCGCGCCCTCTAATGAATCAAAATAACGAATATTAAATATACGCAAATAATAAATATTTTGAGGTTAAGAGTATAAGCACTCATAATAATCTTGGAGTGTGAATTAATTTATATAGTCAGTATAAAATTAATTATCCCAATGTAGACCTGTTCAATACACACAAAGTGTACTAGCACACAGAATCAGAACAATAGACGATACTATTATTTGTTCTTCGTAACCAAGACAGGCCTACTAAAACTCTGTGCTACAGTCGTACCGATAGTTTATCCAATTCCATCTAAACTATGCAAAAAATTTATATTTTTCAAGAACTTATAATCTAGTCTTCTATGTGCAAACCATACCTTACACACCAGATTAAATACTGTACAAAATAAAGGACAATCATGCATAACATTATTCATTACTCATTAATATTCTCATAAAATAGAAAAATAATTTTACTAAAAATAAAATTAAATACTAAAACCAAATAAAATCTATGATTTTTAGTATACAATCCTGACAGATAAGGCATGGTTGATTCAGGATAGAGAGAAAAGAGACAAAGAAGAAGAAAAATAGGAGTCCAAGAGGAGGAAGATTTGAGAGACCCGCTTTACTTTTCAAGATTTCATGACTTTTTGTCATTTTAGAGTTTGGGACTTGCGCGCCCGCCTTTACTTCCAAAACTTTGTAATCGATGCTGAAATAAAAATCGCACGTTTATCTTAAAAAGGGTTCGCAATTATCTAAAATTTTTTGATTTTTGCAATGTGAATGAATTTATTATCATAATTCAAAGACAATTTTGCATTGATCTTTACTTGGATTCAAAGATGACTAATACGAAGAAAGTGGTCGGACTTCTTAAAAGAAGCTGCCTACGTATTCTAAAAAAGTAGAATCAGGCCATGACGTAGTTCGAACTTGGTTTACTCTCGAATTTTAACTCTCTTTTTATGATGCCCTAACTTTTGCCAAAGTCGCTCTTTTAGGCTTTCAGCCTTGCGGACTGCTTTAACTTTTGTTTGTGCTTCCTTTTCGATTTTTAACCTAACGAGCTTTTATTTATTTATTTTTTCCAAATGGTAGTACTTTTTGAGCTAGTCCAAGGAGATCAAAGTGAAGAACGCATTACCATCCAAATCCATGATGATTACAGCATCACCGGTCATAATAGTTTTGATTAGAAATAACCCGAACGAGTTCGGCTTAAACTTGCCCCTTGGGTTAAAAATAGGAGCTCTGATTTCCTTAAGAACAAAGTCACCTTCTCTTAGATTCTGGGTCTTGACCTTTTTGTTGAATGCTCTTACTATCCTTCTTTCATACCCTTGTATAGGAAATAGAGCCTGCAGCCTTCTTTCGTCAAATAAGAGTAGCTCTTCCATCCAATTTTTCTACCATTCTACTTCTGAGATGTTGGCCTCAACTACTACTCTTAGCGAAGGGATTTCCACTTCAATGGGAAGCACAACTTCCATCCCATACACTAATGAGTAAGGTGTTGTTCCTGTTGAAGCTCTAATCGACATCTTATACCCCCAAAATGCAAATAGTAGATGCTTTGGCTAATCTTTGTGTGAGCTAATCATCTTTTGCAGAATCTCCTTTACGTTCTTGTTCGCTGCTTTGACTACCCCGTTAGTTTGTGGTCGGTACGGTAACGACTTGTGGGTTACTATTCTATATTCTTCAAAAAGATCCAAGACCTCACCTTGAAAGTGCGAACCATTATCTGAGATAACCTCGTGAGGAACCCCATATCGATAAATGATATTCTGCTTGATGAACTTGGCAACGTGAGAAACTTTTAGCACTGAATAAGAGGCGACTTCTACCCACTTAGTAAAATAGGCAATGGCCACCAAAATGAATTCATGACCATTTGAAACCTTTGGTGTTATTCTGACAATCACATCATTGCCCCATACTAAAAACAGCCATGGCGACGTTAGGCTATATAGTTGGGATGGAAAAACGTACATAAGGTTCGCATGGATCTGACACTTATGGCATCTCTGTACAAACTGTGTATAATTTGTCTCCATTGTCATCCAAAAATACCCTTGCCGTAGGACCTTCTTAGCTAACATATTCTCACTCATGTGAGGCCCACATACTCCAACATGTATCCCTTTTATCAATTCTCAACCTTTTTCACTACTGACACTAGCTTATTGACCTCGAAGTATTTGTACAACTTTTCCCCATAGATGACAAACTGTGCAGATAATCTTCTTATTGCTCTTTTGTCTTTTTTGCTAGCAAACTTGGGGTATTCTTACTTTTTCATGAAATTCTGAATATCGAAGTACCAAGGGAGTTCGTCTGTGCTTTCTTTAATTGCTGCCGTCATCTCATATGCCGGTTTTCTCTTCTGCTCAATTATTAGTGGTCTCATCTTGACCCCATATGGTGTGTCAATCATTGATGCCAGAGTAGCCAAGGCATCAGCAAACTTATTCTGTAATCTCGAAATATGGGTGAAGACCACTAATTCAAAGCATGGTATCAACTTCTCCAGCTCTTAATGGTAGAGGATCAGTATTACATCCTTAACCTTCCATTCTCCTCTAGCCTGTGAGACTACCAATGCCAAATCTCCGATGACTTCCAGTTTTTTTACCCTTAGTTCTAGGGCTACCTCTAACCCGGCTAAGAACGCTTCATACTCAGCTTGGTTATTGGTAACTATTCAAAGTTAAGCTTCAAAGACAGGAGAACATGCGACTCGTGAGGAGTGACATGGAGAACTCTTATTCTATAGCCATACTGATTGGATACACCATCAAAATATAGAGTCCATTTGTCATCCTTGACTACCATGAGCTACTCATCCAGAAACTAAAACTCGACATCTTTATCTCTTTTGATTGGTTGGTCTGCTAAAAGCTCTGCTACTGCGCTGCCTTTTACTGACTTTCTGGTGATGTACCTAAGATCAAACTCTAGCAGCAACAACAACCACCAGGCCAGTCTTCCTGTTAGTGCCAGCTTCTCAAACAAGTACTTTAATGGATCCATCTAGAAAATTACATTCACTGTGAAAGATAGCATGTAATGCCTTAAGTTTTGGGAGACCCAAACCAATACCCAACATGTCTTCTTCAGCGGTGTATATCGTATCTCGGACCCAATCATCTTCTTGCTCAAGTAGTAGACTGTCTTCTCAATTCTATTTTTTCCTTCTTATGCCAGCATGCATCCCATAGCCAAGTCAGTCACTAATAAATAGAGAATCAGTGGCCTAACGGGCTCGGGAAGAGCTAGAACATATGGGTTTTGCAAGTACTAACGCACAGTTTTAAAGGCATCTTGACATTTTTGATCTCATTCGAACTTGACCCCTTTCTTCAGCAGGCAGAATAACGGCTCACAAGTTGTTATCAACTTAGCTATGAACTGACTAATGAACTATAGCTTACCCAAAAAGCTCCTGACTTCTCGCTTGGTCTTTGGAGGAGGTATTTCTATGTTCGCTTTGATTTTCGACGGATCGACCTCGATGCCCTGTTGAGTAATCATAAATTCGAGCATTTTGCCTGCCGTAACTCTAAAGGCTCACTTCTGTGGATTAAATCGCATCTTGTACTTTCTGATCCTTTCAAAGAATTTTTGTAGTGTTACAATATAGCCATTCCAATCCTTGGACTTTACTATCATATCATCTGTATACACCTCAACTTTCTTGTGTATCATATCGTGCAATAAGGTGTTTGTAGCCCTCTGATAGGTTTCCCTTACATTTTTCAAACTAAATGGTGTCACACCATAACAATAGGTGCCCCAAGGTGTAGTGAATGTCATCTTTTCTCTATTTTCGAGGTCCATTAAGATCTGATTGTACCTGGAGAAGCCATCAATAAACGACAAGAGGGCGTGCCCCACTGTACTGTCCACCAAGACATTAATATGCATACTGAAAAATTATCCTTCAGGCTAGCTTTGTTGAGATTCGAGAAATCCACACAGACTCGGATGCGTCCGTCCTTTTTCAAAATGGAACAATGTTAGCCATCCACTTCGAATATTCGGTTACCATAAAGAAACCAGCGTTGATTTGCTTGATGACTTCATCTTTGTTCTTTAGTGCCCATTTTGACCGTTTTCATCTCAATTTCTGTTTAACTAGTTTAACATCGGGATACAAAGGGATATGGTGTTGGATAATCTTGAGATCAATACTGGGCATATCCTCGTAAGACTACGCAAAGACATCTTTGAATTCTTTTAATAAAGTTATTAATTGCTCATGCGCAACTAGAGATAATGAAGAACTGATTTAGACAATTTGTGGATTAGTTTCATTACACAAATTAATTGATAAAGTTTCTTCAGTTATAGTTTGAGTGCGCATTTTTTCTTATCTTTTTATTAAGGCTTTTATTTCTTTGGGGACATCCCCATCGAATTTAAAATCATCAAAAAGCGTATGAATTAAATCAAACAAAGCAGAGTAACGAGAAATCTCGTCCATTTAATTGATATTAAAAAGAGACGGAATTACAAATTCAAAAGTAATGGGGGAGGAGGATGCACGAGTAGACGTGCCCTCAGACTTGACATCTAGCATGTTAGAACCAAGCAAAAACTCACACAACCTAGACTCAGACCCAAAACATGCATCATGCAAATTACAATACTCCAAAGACCAATTTTTAACATCTTTTGACACCACCTCCACGATGAGCCTGGTATAATCAACTAATGCATCGTAGCCCATCATTAAGCAGTCCTGGTCAGTTATGTGCATTTGGTTACTGAACAAAGCTTTCACGTTGATGCCATACAGCTCATTTGCCCAATCTTCTTTCCCTTTTCCTCTTTAGCATCTTCTTCCTCCTCTAAATCAGATAGTTTGTGACTGAAGAAGATCTCCAGCCCTGGAAGCCTTTGGTTAGTCTCCTCATCAAACCATGGTTCTGGGAAACCACAGTAAGGAGAGTCTTCACCCTCCTTGACAAAGTAATCGTTCAACGTTTCGGAGTATCTGAGTTTCTTTCCTCTCTGTCCCTCCCTTGGTTCTTCCAAATCCTCTTTTGTTGGTTTATAGACCAAACCAAAATGTTGTGAGCTTGGTATCACCAGAATGGGCTCCGGGATGCCTTGCTATTGATCTCCTAACCCCATCCCTAAAAAATAAGGCATACGTCTCATCATCGTGACAGCATAGGGGTTAATATAGCTTTCCTCCTCTTCCAAGAACATCTGCACCATCTGAGCCTCATCAAACTAGAAACTGCTTAGGGAAACATCCCCCTCTCCATGTTGAACTTCTGGAAGAGTGGAGTCGTCCTCTCTCGGGGGCTAGATGCTGTCCTCCCTGTGAATAATTAACATTGCTCCATTTTTAATCAATTTCAATTTCTAGTGGAGGGTAGAAGGTACTGCTTGAATGTTTAGATCATGGAGCCATGGTCTCCCTAGTAACAGATTGAAAGATGCTGGAACATCCAACACATAAAATTCTACAGAAGTTTCCAATGGCCCAACCAATACAACAAACGATACCAACCCGAGTACATCTCACCTCATATTATCATAAGCCCTAGCCCCTTGGTTGCTGGGCATGAAGTGATCTGGCTTTATTCCTAAATAGACTGCTGTGCGAAGTAGGCAGACGTTCAGTGTCGACCCATTATCAATAAGGTTAATCGGGACCCATTTTTCTAAGAACTTATAGGTGATATGCAGGGGTTTATTATGATTTTTTCCTTCCAGTGGTAAATCCTTATTAGAAAAGGAAATTACCCCGAGCTCTGTAGCTAGCAGAATGAGCCCAATCAGCTGTTCTAGGGTTGCGTCTATTGAGACATTTGCTTTATTTAGAACCTTCAGCACAGCCTGTCGGTACTTGTGCAAAGCCATCAATAGATTCCAAATGCTGATGTTAGCTTGGGTCTTTTTCAACTACCTTAGCACAACATCATTTTCTTCTTCTCACTCCCTCTCCTTCCCACTCCCACTTTCTTGTTCTCTCTCTAACTGAGCCGACTTAAAGTGGGATCCACTCCTGGTCAGGTGCCCAACACCTGTCTCAAGATCCCATAAACCTGATATGGTGTTTTTAATTTTTCTGACCTCGGTAATGTTCGAGGAACTCTCAAATTCCCATAAATCATCTAGATCGGTGCACTCTGACCTTCCTTTCCTTTCTTCCTCATCTTCAATTGCCCACATATTGTCGACGTCATCCAACCCCCAAATGTCTTCTCCTATGTATCCCACTTGTTGTTCCCAGATAGCCCAAAACTCAGTCCACTCATCCCCGTTTGACTTCAACACCGTTTGAACTAATTAGTAGGACTGCATTTCGTCAACATAAACTTCCTCTTCAAAAAGCCGAGGGAGAGCAACACCATATAGAATGCCACCAAATTCGTAAAGCCGTACTAAGTAATCCAATGGCTAGTTATCGTCATCATTGCTTTCCTCCTGGTTATCTTCCTGAACTACTATTTCATATTCATCCCAGGTTACGTTATTCTATTCCTCCGTATCCCACCCATTTTCGATCATAATTAGTGAACAAGACGGCTGATCCTCAATACTTGGAGAATACGGGTGCAAAAAATATGCCGAACAGATATAATAGAGAGGGTCTTCTGGCTGCCCCAGATAAATACAGTTCACTTCGGTCTGCTTATCATGATTCGACAATGGATTGGTTGTGACATTCGATTTTTGAATAGCAGATGAAAGTGGAATGACCTTATTGTCAATGAAGTCCTGGATTTCACAGTGGAGTCTTAGACAATTATCAGTCAAATGCCCATGACTTTGATGGAATGCACATACTGAGAAGGGTTGTATCTTGGTGGTAGGGGGTTCGGTAATAGCATTGGATCAAGAAGTTTTATTAGCCCCTTCTTGATAAGTCGATTCAAAGCTATAGACAGAGGTATATTGAGGGAAGTGAAGACTCTCTTCAGCATCTTTTGCAATGGTGGTTAGTTATTTCTAGGTGGTGCAAATGATGAAGAGTTTGGTTGTTCGAATTGAGGGTTCAAAAGGTTCACTTCATTTGATCGAAAAATAAGATTTGCAGAGAGGGTAGGCAGATTCTGATTCAAATTGTTGGTAGGGTAAGGTCTTCTCTATTTCTGACTCGATTCAGCCTTCTCTCTGTCTTCCGACTGGATTGCGTTTTCAATCTAAACCCTAGCGTCAAAAAAATGCTCAAAAGTGGAGAGCGGCTGTGTGATCAAATAGCATTTCAGAGGGAATTGCAAGTTCTTTACCACAATTCTTACTTGCCTTTCCTCTCCATCAGGTTAGGAAATCCACAAACAATTCCTGGCCCTTCTATCGGGTGCTTTCAAGTTCTCGGGTGGTTGTGTCCAACTGGACGTTGTAGCAATACTGACTGACAAATGCTGTGGCAATATCTTCCCATATTCTGGTCTTGGCAACATCAAGAGAGAGGAACTACTTGTGGGCTGCCTCTGAAAGAGATTGGTGGAATAGTTAATTGATCATTGATTCCCATGGGAGAGAGGGTACCGACGTACATTCTCAGATGAATTTGAGGAACTCTAATTCCATTGAACTTCTCCATTTTTGACATCTTAACCTTTTTCGGCAGCTTGGCATCTGGGAATATGCACAAGTCTCCCACATCTAGCATATACTCCTCTACTCCCTTTGCCTTCCTCAACACCTTTTTCATCCTATCAATCTTTCTTGACAGCATGGATTCCCTGGACTAGCCAGTACTTTTCTCTTCTACCATGACCTGACGAGGAACCCGAGGTAGTACAACAACCTATGGTCCATCTTGTCCCTAATTATCACCCTAGAAATCCTCTCCATTTTCATTTGGGTCTTCTTGCTACTTATTTACACCCGACAAGCGAGCCTGAATCGCCTAGATCTGTGTCTGACACTGAATCTGGGCTTGGGTTTGTTGCTCAATCACTCTTCGTATCTAAAAAATTACCCTCATTAAGGCTGCCAAGTTCACTTCGTTCTCTACCAACTCAAACAATTCCATTATCTATTCGGATACCTTGAAAAGTCTTTATGTTACTAATCTAGCCCAAACACGCACTGGATGTGGTTCTTCCAACTCAATAATTTAAAATCGGAACAAAATCCTAAGAACCCGAGAGAAGAAAAGTAAGCATCAAAAACTTCCTGGATAAATCCCCAATAATGGATAGCAGAACAACTAATTCCGAGCAGCAAAATAGAAGAATGCCCCGGCTAGGCCCAAACTAACAAAAAAATGGAAAGTACAGCACCCGAAAACCATACTAACAATAAACAAATGAACACCTAGGATAGAGGTTTAACTAAAGGTTCTACGGGAGAAACCGAACAGCATCCTAAGAGGAAAATAGATCTAAACCAAACAAAATCGCAAGCCAGAACCCGGGCAGGAGTCCGAGAAAGGAAGTAAGCCTAAACAAACCCGAAGGTACTAAGCTAACATCCCAGGTAGAGCCCCCGAGAGAGAGAAAGTTATTCTAAGCTAAAAACGAGAGCCTCAACCAAAACCCGGGCAAAGCCCTAGAGAGAAAAATAGACCAAGGTTAAGACCAAAACCTAGGTAAGAAGCCGAGATAAAAACTATTCTAAAATGAACAAAGGCCGAGAGCAAACCCCAGTCAGACGGTGGAAGAAAAACTATCTTGAGCCAAATAAACAAACAAACAAAAGGTCCTAAACAAACACAAACAAAACATACAATTAAACAAAAACATTTAATCCTACTAGTTACGTACCTAATGGGAGGTTCTAAGCTACTATATACAGAAAAGACCAGTTTGGTCAACACTCTAGGTACCATTTGAATAGAGTCAAGAATATACTTTCCATGCCTGGTGTTGGAGACAAAACTGCCAAGATCATTATTTTTGCAAACGATTTTCGGTAAAAAAATAACTGGACGGGCAAACGCCGAAACGGGATCCAAATAAAACTTTTGACGACGAACGATCAAAATAAAACCTGTACGACCAAAGTTAATTTAGAAGAATACCTTTTGTCGATCGATTCTTCAACTACAATTTGAATCCGAGTTGAAACTCCTGTCAGATCTTTTACTGTATTCCCTTCGCGATCTTCAAATGTAGTGTGGACCGGAGTAATTATGAGTAAGACTTCCAATAGAACACAGACACCTACCAGCGGTTTCTGCAATTATGGAAAAACGCAGCGATTTTTACAATTTTCATAAAATACTGAATTACAGTTCACACCACTAAAGAACTATAATTGCACTATGACCCATAATCTCAAGACCTTTTTGCATTGTGCTCATGTTATTAAATGCTTACCATTTCTCTCCACGTTAAGATTCTCGATACCCGCTAATTAAATTTATTTACTGACAATTTAAATTAATTGGCATCTTGATATTCTTTAAACCCTTCTACATAACTTATTTGACCGTCGAATAATCAAATCTACCTGCAGGGTTTGGCCTAGTCAAAACTTATAAGCTTCCTTAAAAGGGTATCGTCAATCCCAATCTTTCGGGACGTGGATTCTGTCAATAATTAATATTTGTCATATAAATAATACCGATATCCAACTCACCGATAATATAGATCTATATAAGATCGCACCATCTAATGAATCAAAACAATGAATATTAAATATATGTAAATCAATAATTATTTCAGGATTAAGAGGATAAGCACTATTTATAATAATCTTGGGGTGTGAATTAATTTATATAGTCAGTATAAAATTAATTATCCCAAATGTCTCGTCCAATACACACAAAGTGTACTAGCACAGATAGTTGGAATAATAGACGACGCTATTATCTGTTCCCCATAACCAAGATAGACCTACTAAAACTCTATGTTATAGTCGTACTGATGGTATGCCCATTTTCATCTAAATTGTGAACATAAAACTTATATTCTGCAAAAATCTTAAATTTGATCTTCTGTGTGTAAGCCGTACTCAACATACCAGATTAAATACTATACAGAATATTAGACATCCATGCATAACAAAGAAATGATATACATACATTGTCCATAAAGATTCTCATAAAATGAAAAATTAATTTTATTAAAATAAAATTAAATACTAAAAACATAGTTTTCAGTATACCAACCCTAACAATCTCCCACTTATACTCAAAACCATGCTGCCATACATATGACTCCCATGCCCTCTACATGACTATCAAAAGTCTTAGCCGATAAGCTATTTGTAAAGGATCTGCAAGGTTATCTCCTAATGCAAGCTCTATGTCTGACTGAAAATCTGAGTCTATGTACTCCAAAGGTACTAGACTGTCTGCCTAGTAAACCAACATATAATCCTTAGTCCGTTTTAGGTACTTGATTATATTCTTTACCGCAGTCCAATGCTCCCATCCTGGGTTAGACTGATATCTGCTAACTATGCCAACGGCAAAACAGATATCGGGTCTAGTGCAAAACATAGCATACATTAGGCTTCCTACTGCCGAAGCATAAGGAACCGCTTTCATCTTCTCTATCTCATTAGGTGTTTTAGGACATTGATCCTTAGATAGAGTGATTCCATACCTGAAGGGTGAAACCCTTTCTCGGAATCCTGTATGTTAAAACGAGCAAGGATATCATCGATATATTTTGCTTGTGATATGCCCAACATCTTTTGTTTTTTATCTCGCATAAGCTTGATCCCAAGAATGTGACTGGCTTCTCCTAAGTCCTTCAAATAGTCTACATAAAGTACTAAAAAGATCACCACGCTTTTGTCACGCTTCTTATACCATAGGACTCATCCGAACTTTGATCAAAACCATAAGACTTTATAGCTTGATCAAATCGAGTGTTCCAAGACCTCGATACCTACTTAAGTCCATAAATAGATCTCTTAAGCTTTCACAACATGTGCTCCTGACCCTTTGCAATGAATTCGTCTGGTTGTATCATATAGATATACTCGTCAAAACTTCTGTTAAGAAAATTTGTCTTCATGTCTATTTGTAAGATTTCGTAATCGAAATGTGCGACAATAGATAAGAGAATCCGGATAAACTTAAGCATGGCTACCGACGAAAAGGTTTCCTCAGTGTCGATCTCTTTTTTCTGAGTGAACCTTTTAGCAACAAGCCTAGTTTTGAAGGTTTCAACCTCCTCGTCTGCTCCTCTCTTTTTCTTGTAGATCCACTGGCATCCAATGGATTTTATCCCTTCGGGTGGTTCTACAAGTTCTCAGACCTGATTGAAATACATAGATTCTATCTCTGAATTCATAGCCCTTTGCCAAAGATCTGCATCTTTATTTTGTAGTGCTTTATTGTAGTTACAGGACTCGATATTCAGTTCGACTAGGATTTTGTCAAACGACTCTTCCAAGAACATATACCGATCAGGTTGATGAACAACCCTTCCACTACGACGAGGTACTACCTGTGTCGTGTACTAGCAGTAACAAACTGTGCAGAATCTGAACCCTGTGCATCAGCACCCTGTTCTTGATTTGCACCTATCCTGATAATCCTCCCACTACGACGAGGTAACAGAATATCAGTTACTTGTGGTTCCTCTTCCGTTCTACTGGTATTTTCTCTTAGTTCTCCCAGAATAATTTTGCTATTGGACTTGTGATTCATAATATAAATCTCTTCCAAGAATCGAGCATTGGTGCTAACAATGATCTTCTAATCCTTAAGATTATAAAATAGACCACCATTCATTCCCTTGGGATATCCCACAAAAAAATAAACTTTTATCCTCGGTTCCAACTTACTCGCGTTCCCTTTCAGCACATGTGTTGGACACTCCCAAATTCGAATGTGTTTCAGACTAGGCTTACGCCATGTCCACAATTTTGTGGAAGTAGAAGGTACTGACTTAGAAGGTACCAAGTTCAGAATGTAAGCCGCTATCTCTAAAGCGAATCCCCAAAATAAATATGGTAAACCTGAATAACTCATCATTGACCTTACCATATCCATAAGAGTCCTATTCCTTCTTTTTGCTATACCATTCTGCTGTAGAGTGCCAGGTGCTGTCAATTGGGACGTAATTCCCTCTGATGATAAGTAGTCCTTAAACTCTCCAAAGAGGTATTCCCAACTACGGTCAGATTGTAGTGATTTGATACTTTTAACCAGACGCTTTTTCGCCTTTGCCTTAAATTCTTTGAATTTCTCAAAACATTCAGTCTTACGGTGCATCAAATAAATGTATCCATACCTTGAGTAGTCATCAATGAAACTAGCAAAGTATTCAAAGCCACCTCTAGCCCGAATTGTCATAGGACCACATACATCAGAATGAACCAGCTCCAATTGTCCTTAGCTCTATAGCCTTTGGCCAAAAAGGGCCTCTTGGTCATCTTACCCTCTAAGCAAGATTCACAAACTGAAAGTGTCTCCACTTCCAATAAACTCAAAGGTCCATCTGCTATCAATCTGTTTATCCTTTTTAAATTAATATGATCTAGGCGTAAGTGCCAAAAAAATATTTGGTTCATTAAAGAAGGAAACTTTCTCTTATATGGTAATATAAATGTATTATTCATTTCAGTTAGTTGCAGTGTAGGAGAAGTTAGAGTAATAATATAAAGATCATCCATCAATGTAACAGAGCAGATAACCCGTTTATTATCCTTAATAACAATAGAGTTATTAAAATAAATCAAATATCAGTATTTAGCCAATCCAAAAATAGAAACTAAGTTTCTTCTAATGGCAGGTACATAAAGACAATCTCTCAATATTAAAACTCGATCTTTACCAAAATTGAGAGTAACATCTCCTATTGCTACTATTGCTACCTTTGTATTATTGCCTATATACAGGTAAATTTTCACATCATTAAGTTGTCGAATTTTTTGGAACCTCTGTAATGAGTTGCAGACATGATTAGTGGCTCCCATATCTACACAACAGGTACCGGTAGATAACACCGCTAAACATGTTTCCACAACCAGTAAACAGAAATTATCTTATTTGTTTTGCCTTCTGAGAAATACTGGACATAACTTTTTCCAGTGTCGAATCTGGTTGTAGTGAAAACATCTGCCTTTCGGCTTTTTCACACTAGTCCATGGCCCACTAACTACCCTGAAAATCTTGTCTCCCTGTTTCTGAACCTTTTTCTTCTTCATGCCTTTCGGCCCAGAGGAAGAACGTTTTTCAAAAACAACCACATTTCCTGGTATTGAAGGAATACCATTTATAGTTAAAGTTATATCCAAGTTATATTTTTAGTTAACAAAATTTGGACCCGTAAGTTTATTTTATTTGAGTATTAAAGCAAGTGGGTTAAAAGTTATTTTAATCCTGAGAATCACATAATTAAACAAACCATTAATTATGATGAGCAAAATTTTGAATTTATTTTAATTTGGTTCCCTCTACTATTTTAAAATTAATTCACCAGTAGCCTAATAACCTGTGAATAGCATGCCACGATGGGTGGACGTCTACTATCCATCATAAGACCAGACAGGCTAATTCCTTTTAATTTGATTATCTAGGCAATTGATCATGCCAAGTAAAATTAAATAGTTAACATAGTTTCGATCCAGTATATAATAGTAGTGACTCAGATGAAAAGGATACTATCATATATAGCAAAATGTTAACCATCACCTAATCCCAAATCAATCGCTTTGCAATGAACCCTTTAGATGGAGAAGTGATCCACACTAACAATTATCCAGAATTATCCCTAAAGGAGATTTGTACTGGCGATACCACAATTAATCTGTTCAATGGGGAGGAAGGCCTTACTGCCAACACGCAGGATTTAATTGCGTCGCCTACAAACTGGTGATAGAGACCGCGGGATTTATCTGTGAATAAATTTCCTCTCCCACTTAGATTTTTAAAATATTTTTTAGGGTTATAAAAATTCGTTAATTAAAATAAATTTATTAATTTCGAAAGTCACACGATCTGAAAGAATCAAATATATTTCCGTGTACACGATTCCAAAGATTCTAGTTTATTAAACATCTTTTCGTGTTTAAATGCGTAACAAATAAAATTTAATAAATGCACAATTTTTCTTTTAACTTTTCAGTTAAGGTAGTGATTAAAGGCATTTATTTATTTTATTTTTTGTTTCATATTTTTTGAAAAATAATAATTTA
>JAULJZ010221675.1:0-17671 GCA_032270985.1 Heliamphora pulchella
CCTAACCTAATTTCCCCCCAAAGCCGCCGCCCCCCTCTCCCTTTTAGTAAATTATTTTTGCTTTTTGGTGAGAAAGATTTTGAGAAAGAAACAAAGGCAAGGATACACGAAGATCCGGATCGGTGGCCACTCACCGGGATCGTCGTGTGCGTTGGGATATACGTGAGAAGATCGTTGGGTCGTCTCGGATCGTTGTTCTGCATCAAAAAAACTTGTTCAAGTTTCTTAAAGGTATATTTAATCTTAATAAATATGTTCGTCGATATGGTTTTTCATGAAAAACGTATGCGCCATTTTTTACGGTCACGGCACCGGTTCTTTATTTGTCTTCCGCGTTCCAACAGAAAATATATATTGTTGCCATGTATATTTTAAGAAGATATATATGCCTTGTATATCTTAAGTGAATATAGATATATCATAATAGGAGACTCAAAACCCCAATGATCCTCCTCTAGTTGCCGCCCCCCCTTTCTCTCTTTTTGGCAATTTCATTATTGCTTCTTGGAGACTAAGTGTAAGAAGAAAGCAAAGAAGAAAATAGCTTCGATCGACATCGGTGCCCACACACCGTGATCATCGTAGCGCGTCCGGGATATACGTGAGAAGATTTCCAGGTCATCTTCAACATAGTCGGGAGTTTTTGAAACTTTTTGACAAATTTCATAAAGGTATAACAGTATTTAGATTCATACCGTTCTTGTTTTTCATGAAAAACGCACGCGCCGTTTTTTACGGTCACGGCGCCGGTTCTAAAATTTTTTTCTGCATCCCAACAGCCACACAGCCGAGGAGAAAGATAAAATGAATCCTATATACCGGCTCCGTCACAAGGGGACAGATGTAGCAACTACAGACTCCTGCCCTTTTACCCAATCCCTACACATCGTAGGACCGGTTAGGTAAATGCAAGTTCTATACGAAGCCACCACAACGTAAAAGATTAATTTATGAGCCCAAAACTCGAGGGTACAAAGCACCCAACCGCTTAATTTACGAGAACTAGCCCAAATGTACAAAGCACCTACTTCGCACACATTTCCGAACTTACATCGAGGGCAACTCGTGCCAAATACCTGCTATTCAGGTACATCTAGAGAATCATTTTACAAAATCAAAATGTTTTCACATTTATGCAAAGATCCATCCATCAACATGGAGATCAAACAAACATATAGATCCACCCATTAACATGGAGATAAAAAAAAACATATAAAAACATAAGTTTCACAGCTATACAACATATGTATAAAATGGAGATCCAATCATCTACCGTGGAGATCAACAGGTATGTAAAAATACACACTTTTATCAAAAGTTTTCATGGTTGATCCCTAACCCCAAGGATCAGCTCCAAACCCCCAAAAGAAAACACATTTTCCAAAGTTTTCGTAAAAACTCCTTTTACAAATCATTCATTTGCCCAAAATAACCACCAAACCATCTAAGCAACCACCAAATGCCCACGTAGGACCCCAGTCGACTGGCCCAAGCCCTCTATGGACTGAAAAACTCTCTGGAAAAAGAGAATCAAAACATAAGCAATTTCAGTCGACTGACCTCCTAGGTCCAGTCGACTGAACACCCAAAATGATGATCCAGTCGACTGATCTTGCCCAGAAAATGTTTTGTGCTACAGTTTTTTCCTCCAATCCTCAAATCAAGCCTCCAAACATCCATCAAACACCCTCAGACATCCACACGCCAAAGCCTTACACCAAACCTCGAAAGGAAACTCTTGAAACACATTTTCATCCACAAAAAACGACGAAAAATAGTTTTAAGTTAAAAACCCGATTTATCAAAACATAAATCACCTTTTTCATGCATTTTTAAATGGTGAAACAGCATATAATTATATATCGCACCCTTAAACATCTATAAAGTCTAGAATCCTACCTCGGTGAGTCAAAAACTCGATGCCTCAATTCACGTGCAAAATCGGTGCTTTGTCAAAATGAAATTCTATCCAGATGAATGCGTAGAGCACGATGCTTATAAGAAGGATCGGATGTTGGTCCGTCAAAAACCAAGCCTTGGGCCTCCGAGAAGTTAGAGAGAAGGTAAAGAGAAAAAGGAGAAAACTTAGTTGTTAAGTTTTGAAAATATTTTTTGAAAATATCTAACTCCAGATATTTATTGGCCCTCCAAAATATCTTTTTTTTTTTGAAATTTCAAAATTCGCACCGTAACTTCCCGCAGCCCTCGGGACTAACCCCGCATGCTTATTTAAATCAAAACGTGCATCAAAATGCATATAAGCATATTAAAGCAAAAACGCCAAAATGTGTTAAAAGACACCGAATATGCATACATAACAAAACGAAACGGTACATGATCTCACAACTCTCCCCCCTTAAGGAATTTCGCCCCTAAAATTCACTACAAGGTCACGAGGTAAAGAACTCTGGGTATCTAGCACGAACCCGAGACTAAAGCTCCCAAGTCACTTCCTCAAACCCGTGATGAAGCCACTGAACTTTGACATAAGAAATCGTTCTCCCCCGTAACACTTGTTCTTTCGTATCCAAAATCTTCACAGGACGCTCCTCATACATGATTTCCTCATCAACTCACAACTTGGCCCAATCCAGGACATGTGAAGGATCAGGCTCATACCTCCGAAGCATAGAAACGTGAAACACGTTGTACACGAATGCTAACTGAGGTGGCAAGGCCAGACGGTATGCTACCACCCTAATCCTTTCCAGGATCTCGAAGGGTCCAATAAAGCACGGTGATAGCTTCCCACTACGGTCAAATCTCATCAACCCTCTACGTGGTGAGACCTTCAGAAACACATGATCTCCCACTGCAAATTCTAATGGTCTCCTCCTCTGATCAGCATAACTCTTCTGGCGACTCTGTGCTGTCACCAGACACTAACTAATCATTGCTATCTTCTCAGTCGTCTCTCGTACTAGGTCAGGTCCCAAAACAGTTATCTCACCCACATTTGTCCAACACACCGGCGATCTACATGGTCTACCATACAAAGCCTCATACGGTACTATCCCAATATTAGACTGATAGCTGTTGTTGTATGCAAACTCTTCCAAAAATAGGTGATCCTCCCAAGAACCCCAAAAATCAAGTACACAAGCTCTCAACATGTCCTCCAAAATCTGGATCGTCCTCTCAGACTGACCATCGGTCTGTGGGTGGAAAGCTATGCTGAAAGTCAAGCTCGTCCCCAAAGCCATTTGAAGACTCTACCGAAAGCACGATGTAAAGCACGGGTCTCAATCAGAAATAATAGTCACTAGTACTCTGTGTAGTCGGGCTATCTCCCGAACATACAACCTACCCAATCTGTCCACCGAATCCCTTACTCGAATGGGATGATAATGTGCCGACTTTGTCAGCCTATCAACCACAACCCAAACAGCATCATGTCCCACTGGTAACCGAGGAAGTGCTGATACAAAATCCATCGTGATATTCTCCCACTTCCACTCAGATATAGGCAATAGCTGTAAGAATCTTGCTAGTCTCTGGAGTTCCACCTTTACTTGCTGACAAGTAAGGTATCGAGAAACAAATCGGATCACATCCCTCTTCATTCCCGTCCACCAGAATTGACGACGCAAATCATGATACATCTTCGTGCCTCCTGGATGTACTGCAAGACGCGAATGATGAAACTCATGTAGCACCTCAGCACGGCACGACTCTGGCACAAACAATTGCCCTGTCAACCTCAAACTCTAATCTGAACCCACCACCCATCCTGCTGTGTCCTTCCCACTGGCAATGCAGTCCTGTATCATTTGAGCCTCCTGATCGGTTCGTTGAGCCTCTAACACGCGTGCAACCAATGCGGGTTGTGAAGTTATTGAATATAAAATCGCACCTGTCTCCGTCTCCCTGATACACAGATCAAACTCCCCAACATCTCTAAGCATATCCCATTCTCGTATAGCCACAGAAGCAAACGAATCATGAAATCTCCTACTGAGCACGTCAGCTACGACATTTGCCTTTCCTGGGTGGTACTACAAATCAAATTCGTAGTCTCCTAACAACTCCATCCATCTTCATTGGCGAAGATTCAAGTCTTTCTGTGAAAATAAGTATTTTAAGCTCTAGTGATCAGAGAAAACCTTGAAGTGCTCACCATATAGATAATGCCGCCATGTCTTCAAGGCGAAGACCACGGCAGCCAACTCCAGATCATGCGTCGGGTAGTTCTTTTCATGTGTCTTTAATTGTCGTGAGCCGTAGGCTACAACCTTAGCTCCCTACATCAAAACACAGCCCAAACCATCGTGTGATGCATCGCAATACACTGTATACCCCAGGCCTCGCTCTGGAATAATCAACACTGGTGCACAGGTCAATCTCCTCTTCAGCTCCTGGAAGCTAACTCACAAGACTCGCTCCACACGACCATAACTCCCTTCTGCATCAGACGCGTCATAAGTGATGCCAACTTGGAAAAGTCCTTGACGAATCATCGATAATAACTTTCCAAACCCAGGAAACTGCGAATCTCAAAGACATTCTTTAGTCATTGCCAATCCATCACAGCATCAGTCTTCGATGAGTCCGCTAATACTCCATCCTTCGACACCACGTGTCCAAGGAATCTCACCTTTAACATCCAGAACTTGAACTTCTCGAACTTCACATACAAGCGATGTTCTCTTAGAAGCTGCAAGACAACATGCAGATGCTCTTCATGCATCTCTCTCGTGGGTGAATAGATCAGAATGTCATCCACGAATACCACCACAAAACTATCCAGATAAGGGTGGAAAATACAGGTCATCAAACCCATGAATGTAGCAGGGGCGCTCGTCAAACCGAACGGCATGACCAGAAACTCGTAGTGACCACAACGAGTACGAAAGGCGGTCTTCTCTATGTCCTCATCTCTAATCCTCAGCTGGTGATACCCTGACCTTAAGTTAATCTTCGAAAAGCAGCGTGATCCCTAAAACTGATCAAACAGGTCATCAATCCTAGGTATATAGCATACTGGTAGGTCTCTGTAGTTAGCCCTTCTATGGGCACTCAACTGAACGATGCCCCAGCTATCCGTATCGATAACAAATCAGCCCTCTCTGCTTTGGCCTTCCTGTTGAGGCCACTAAAGGTGCAGGTGTGGACGACTGTGGCTAATATGAGTCAGCAAGAAGAGAACTAGGTCCCGACGACCTCCGCTGCTTGTTCCTGCGCCCCTGAAGCTGTGTACTTCCATCACTCTGTTGGCCCTTACCCTCTCTAACTCTGCGGCTCTCATCCAGCGAGTTCTCTACTCAGATAGCGGCTTCCAACAAAGTGATGTACACATCCAAACCCAGAGCTACAATCCTGTCCTTGATGGTAGGTCGAAGGCCTCTCTCAAACCTCCTAGTGTGCAACTCCTCTGTAGATACCATCTCAGCTGCGAACCGCGATAGATTCGCAAATCTGGCCTCATACTGGACCACAAAAAGATTCCCCTATACAAGAGAGAGGAACTCCTCTCGGTATGTATCTCTCGAAGATCTCAGGAAATTCTTCTCCAAGAAGACTCTCGTGAAAGCGGCCCACGTGCCATCCACTGTGGTCTTGGCAAACTTCCACCACTCCCTAGCGTCTTCTCATAGTTGGAATGCTGCCAATCTCACGCGCAAAGTATCCTCCTCAATATCCAGAGTATCGAAGATAGCTGTGGTCACTTCCAACCACTCGGTAGCAACTTTGGGGTCCAGCTCCCCAAAAAAGGTCAGAAGATCCAACCATCAAAATTCCCTCATAGCCACAGAGGCTCTTGGCTCAGGAGCCCTCACTCCATCCCTAGATGCCTCATCCATCGCTCTCATAGTGACAAGCATCTCCTGCATGACGTCAACACCGCCCACTTGTTCTTGTGGGGCACGCATGTCTCCCTCCTCCGAAACCTGAACATAAGCACGACCTCGGCCACAGCCCCGTCCCCGCACTCCCTGCGTGGACATAATTCTATAAGGAGCAGATAATAATATAAGCTTTCCTATAGCATGTTATTTCTAACATAAGCACATAACGCACATAAGTATGCTAGCACATAGCCACTTAAAGTTATGTAAACACATCTCATATACCGAGGAGAACCAACAAGACGGACTCGTCCATTTGGATGACCTATTCAGATTTCTTGCTAGAAAACATGCCGGCCAAACACGTTTCTAACTTGGCTCCCAAATCTGTTAATCCAAACGCCCTAAGGCAAGACTCATCAATCCTGAGATTCAACCTCCATACCCACATATACACAAACGATCATGCTAAAAAGCCTAACAGCATGTTATAAGGATATTATACACATGCAAGCAAGCATTAGTAATCAACCTCACTAGGTGATAAACTCTCTTTCCATGGCTCTTAGGTATTCGAACCCAGAGCTCTGATATCAAGTTGTCACGCCTCAAAACCCGGGGTCACGTGAAAATCTACCAAATACCAGTTTTATGAAAATAAGTTTTTATACATTCAAACCCACCTGTTGAAATCAAATGAAAACCCAACATGCATCTCTCATAAACAGTAAACATCCTATATATCATGCATAAGTATATTACCCAGAGGCGTACAAACGTGCCTTCAGACAGGTATACAAAAAGGAAAACTAGTAAAGTCTTCCACCATCACAGGCACCACTAGATCAACTCCTCATTATCATCAACCTCGAAACCTGAAAATAGTTTTACAGTAAAATTCCACACCGTGAGCTGAAGCCCAATAGAAATAGCCTATAAAGCTATAAAGCATGATATGTAATCATATGGTGGGAGCTAACTCAACCACAAGTAAAATCAGGAATTATAACTAATGTAAATAATAGTTAAAGAAAACTGTAATCAAAACATTACTTTCCACTCGGATCACACAACCGAGAGAAGAGAAAATATATTTTTCACTCAGAACACACACACAGTCGAGGAAAATAAACCAGTAAAACAGTATGCTCCACTCAGGCCACATAGCCGAGGAGAAAGATAAAATGAATCCTATGTACAAACTCCGTCACAAGGGGACAGATGTAACAACTACAGACTCCTGCCCTTTTACCCAATTCCTACACATCGTAGGACCGGTTAGGTAAATGAAAGTTCTATACGAAGCCACCACAACGTAAAAGATTAATTTACGAGCCCAAAAGTCGAGGATACAAAGTACCCAACCGCTTAATTTATAGGGACTAGCCCGAAGGTACAAAGCACCTACTCTGCGCACGTTTTTGAACTTACACCGAGGGCAACTCGTGCCAAACACTCACTATTTCGGTACATCTAGAGAATCATTTTACAAAACCAAAATATTTTCACATTTATATAAAGATCCATCCATCAACATGGAGATCAAACAAACATATAGATCCATCCATTAACATGGAGATCAAACAAAATATATAGAAACATGAGTTTCACAGCTATACAACATATGTATAAAAAGGAGAGATCCAATCCATCTACCATGGAGATCAGTAGGTATGTAAAAACACACACTTTCGTCAAACATTTTCAAGGTTGAGCCCCAACCCCAAGGGTCAGCTCCAAACCCCTAAAAGAAAACACATTTTCCAAAGTTTCCGTAAAAACTCCTTTTGCAAATCATTTATTTCCTCAAAATAACCACCAAACCATCCAAGCAACCACCAAACGCCCACACAGGACCCTAATCGACTAGCCCAAGTCCCAAGTCGACTGAAAAACTCTCTAGAAAAAGAGAATCAAAACAGAAGAAATTTCAGTTGACTGGCCTCCCAGATCTAGTTGACTGAACACACAAAATGATGATCCAATCGACTAATATTATGATCCAGTCGACTGATCCTATCCAGTCAATTCAATCTTTTTCATCATTTGTGGAGCATCTCAAGTATAATGAAGCCATTACCATTCAAATAGACAAGGGAGTATTTGGTGGCGAGATAAGTCTTCAACTTCAAAGAGTGGATATGGAGTATGTATGTGAAATGAAGGAATTATTTGTTGCATGCATAATGTTGTACATGAGGTTAGAGTAATTACTTGCATGCTTTTGTTGTTTCCCATCTCAAAATTGGACAAATTAGTATGCTTGATGTAATAACTATTTCTTTTGTTAACAGTTATCCCCATCAGGTTATACAAGTTTCTAATTTGGATAGCAGCTTTCTATTTATGAACCCATATGCCATGAGTACAAAAATCAAGTCTGGTGGAAGTTTAAAATCTGCATTACTTGCAAATAGATTAGAGGATGTTGAGATTGATCAACTACTTTTAGTTCATCATAATGTTGGGTAACTATCTTAGTGCTTTATTTAGTTTTTTTATGTTATATTGTGCATTTGAATTATTTCAGCTCATTTTTCTGACTTGTTCAAATTTAGGTACCATTGGATATTACTAGTTGTTGATCCGTCATTGATGACAGTGTACTATCTTGACTCACTTCACAATGAAATCAACTCGAGTCTCAAATTTATAACAAGCACGTAAGTTTGGAGATTTTTGTACATTATAGTTAAAGTTTTTTCGTTTATTTATTAATTAGTTAAAATGTTATTCTTGTTAAGTGCTCTCAAAATTTATAAAACTACAAAGAACAGGAAGAGGACAAGTCCAATTTGGAAAGTAGTTCAGGTATTAATTTTATTTAATAATTGAATGTTTCAGGAGTAATTTGTAAAAAAAAACTAAAATTATTCTTGTATATGTAGTGTCCCCGACAACCTACAAATGTGGAATGTGGGTTTTATGTGATGAGGTTCATGAAAGATTTGATTAAATATAGGAGCATTTTAAGGAGACCAGATGTAACTTTAATTTTTTTCTTCCTAGTATTATTTGTAATTACTATACTAATACAATTTGTTGTTAACTATTTTTATTTTTTTACATGAACTTTTGCAGTTTAATGGGAAAAACTTTTACACGGAAGCCGAACTTGATGAAGTGCAAGTTGAATGGATCAATTTTATTTTAAATAATATATGAGTTCCTCTTTGCAAGGTATTCTTCTTATAATAAAATCATTCAACAATATATTTTGGAGTTAATCCCATGCATAATATTATTCTTTTAGCAAAACCATTTATATATGAATTACGTGTGGCAGAAAACTTATATGATGACCAGTGAAGAATATCAAGAGAAAGATACTCAGAGCCTCTAACCTTCCATGATGGAAGGCTAGCTTTCTTGCCCACTCCATTGGCAACTCTTTGCATATTTCTAGCTATTTTTAGATTTTTTGTTGGCATTTTCTAGCCATTTTTAAACTCTATTGTGGGAATTTTCCTTCTCTATAAGATGGTTATTTTTTTGGAGAACTTAAAGTGTGGTGTGAACTGGAGTATATTGAACAATATTTTTTTTAATCTTAATTTGGAATATGAGTTATATTATGAAATATATTAGCTATTTAGCGTTTCTTATATATGATGTATGTGATTGATTGTTGATATTTGTGATAAAAATATTGGGTCAAGTTCAGCTGTGTATACTGGATTGATTGTGTACATCTTTTGCTGCTTTGATGTTATTTTTGTGTTATACTAGATTGGTTGTTTTCACTTTTTACAGCTTTTAGCTGCGTTATAGCTTTTGGTGTGTTGCTCAGATACTATTGTAAAAGCTAATAGTTTAAATGCAGATTGTATATATTTTATCTCGATTTTTTACAGAGATTAAAAGTATTTTCCATCCCAGTTTTTGACTGAGATTAAAATCTTTTTTACCTCGGTTTTGGATCGTTTTGGTCTCGATTTTTTACCGAGATTATAATATTTTTTTTCTCAATTTTAAATTTTTTTGTCTCCGTTTTTTACCGAGATTAAAATTTATTTTATCTTGGTTGTTGACCGAGATTAAAAGTACCCATTTTTTAATCTCACCTGAACATATCTCAGTTTGTAACATATCGATTCAATAAGATCTCGGTTAAAAACTGAGATCTTTTACAATTAATGTAGTACTGCGTGGATGATGTATATCTATTTTATATATTCTTCTTAATTTAATTAATTCAAAAAATATTTTTTTAATTAAATATTTATAATAGAAAATAAAATTAAATCTTTTTAATTAAAATTTTTTAATTAAATAAAAAATCTTTAGATATTTTATTTTTTACAAAATATCACATTTAAGATGATTTTTTATTAAATCGAATATCTTGAAAAAATATGAAAATTAATTTTGAATTTTAAATTAATTAAATAGAAAATATTTAATCTAAATAAATTATTATTTTCAAAAAAAGTGTAACTAAAAGAAAATAATTGAATGTCTTTAATCACTACCTTAGTTGAAATGCTAAAAGAAAAATTGCACATTCATCGAATTCTATTTGTTACCCATTAAAATACGAAAAGATATTTCAATAAATCAGAATCTTTGGACTTGTGTACACGGAAAGAAGTTTTTGGACTCTTTCAGATCGTATGGTTTTTAAAATTAATAAATTTATTTTAATTAAATAGATTTTTATTACCCTCAAATATATTTTAAATATCTAAGTGGAGAAGAAAATTTATTCACAGATAAATCCTGTAGTCTCAATCATCAGTTTGTAGGCGATGTAATTAAATCCTCCGTATTAGCAGTAAGATCTTCCTCTCCATCGGACAGATTAATTGCGGCATTTCCAGTACAAACCTCTTTTAGTGATAATTTTAGATAATTATTAGTATGGATCACTTCTTCATCTGAAGAGTTCATTGCGAAGTGATTGATTTGGGATTATGGGGTGGTTAACACTTAGCTGCATATAATAGTATCCTCTCCATCTGAGTCACTGCTATTATCTACTGACCCGAAGCTATGTCAGCTATTTAATTTTACTTGGCAGGGTCAGTTACCTAGGTAGTAAAATTAATAGAAATTAACCTGTCTAGACAAACGATAGATAGTAGATGTCCTCCCATCCAGACATGCTATTCACAGAGGTAGCAAACTACTGGCAAATTTTTTTAAAATGGTAAAGAGAACCAAATTAAAATAAATTCAAAATTTTGCTCGTCATAATTAACGGTTATTTTTAATTATGTGATTCTAAGGATTAAAATGACTTTCAATTCACTCGCTTTAATACTCATAGAAAACAAACTTACGAGACCAAAATATGTAGACTGGAAAAGGAATTTAGACATTATCTTAACTGTTGAAGATGATAAGTCTGTATTAACTGAGATTTTTCCACCGGTACCTGATGAGGAAGCGACTGAACAGGAAATCCAGACCCATCAGAAGTGGTAGAAAGTTGATCAGATGACTCGCTGTTACATTTTGGCTTTCATGCCAAATATTTTGCAGCATTAACATCAGTGTATGCTAGTGCCTATGACATAATTATGAACCTCAAAAAAATGTTTGGGGATAAAAATCGTGCTGTTAGGAAGGTGGCCTTGAAGTCTCTTATGAATGCAAGCATGGCTGAAAGCACTCCAATTAGGGATCATGTTCTAAAGATAAATAGTCTTCTAAATGAACTGGAGATCCTAAGAGCTAAAATTGATGAGGAAACCCAGGTCAATATCATACTCTAGTCGCTGCCTGATAGCTTTATGCAATTCTGCCTGAACTATATCATGAATAAGCTCAGCTTTTCAGTGGCAGAATTTCTTAAAGAGCTTCCAGCAGCCGAGGGTGCTCTTAGGAAGTCAGGTTCTGTGTATGTGGCTAAAAAAGGTTCTTCCTTTAAGTCGAAAGGTAAGAATAAGAAAAAGGTTTAGACACAGGGAGGCAGTGAGACCCTGACCTGTTTTCTTTTTTCGGCGTTTTCGGACGCGCGTTACATATTTTTGTTTGAGCATGTATTAATTGCTTTTGATGCATGATCAGGCCAGATATGCATGCGGGCAGGTTCCCGGGGCCGTGGGGTGTTACGGCGCAAATTTCAAAAATTTCAAAAAAAAAGATATTTTGGAGGCCTATAAATATCTGGAGTTAGATATTTTTCAAAACTTCTGCAGTAATTTTTTTGTTTTCTCTTTGCCTTCTCTCTAAATTCTCGGGGGCCCGAGGCTCGGGTTTTGGCGATCCAACAACAGATCCTTGGTATCGGCGTCGTGGTCTACGCATTCATCCGGTCAGAATTCTATTTCGGCGAAGCTCGATTTTGCATGTGGATCAAGGCGTCGAGTTTTGAACACACCGAGGTAGGATTCTAGACCTGTATATTTTATAAGGGTGCTACGTGTAATCAGGTGTATTTCTATTGGTCCAGTAGGTGTAGATCTGATTTTTTGTAAAGTTGGATTTTTGGATTAAAAACTGGTTGTTAATCGATTTCGATGGATGAAATCGTGTTTTGAGAGTTTCTATCGTGGTCTTGGTATTAGGCCTAGGCGTGTGGATGTTTGTTGGTGTTGAATCAGAGTTTGGAGGCTGGAACTCATAGCTTAAAAATGGTTTCTGGGCTTGTTCGGTCGACTAAACTCATAGGTTCAGTCGACTGGATCACAGTTCTTGAGTTCGGTCGACTGGACCATGGGATTCGGTTGGCTGAATCGTGCTTTGAGGAGTTTTGGTGGTTTTCCAGTGTGTTGTTCGCTCGACTGGACCGTGAAATTCGGTCGACTGAACCTGGGTAGTTTTGTGTTAGTGGTTTTGGTGTCTGATTGGCGTCCTATGGTATTCAATTGATTAATTTATGAGAATTAGTTGATTCAAATACCTGTGGATTCCTTTTGGGGTTCGGTTGATCGTGTGGTGGTTTGGGGTCGTGTTGTGGCCTTGGGTGTTTCATTTAGATGTCGTCCTTAGGTTGACGTGCATGGTTAGATTTTGAGAGTTGTGGCACGGTTCTGTGCGTGTTAGTTATGTTCGGGACGTGTAAGTCTACGGTTTGATTTTAAGGTTGGGTTCTGGTAAGAATCGATCTGAAGGAGGTTCAGGTGTTCATCTCCGGATTAGGTGTTGATTGTCCCGGTGTGTGGACGGGTCCTAGTTTTTCAATGGGTCATTCGGGTATCGAATGACGGATCTGTGGCATGTGATATCGTGTCGGGTTTTGCGACGGGTGATGTCACAGTTTGAGGTTATATGGCTATGTGCGCTTATAGCTGGCTTTATGCATTTATAACTGTGGTTTATTATGCATGGATTATGTAAGTGGATTACATGTTTTGGTATTGTTATGTGTTCCGTGATTGCATGCTTTAAAACTCTAAAATTTTATATGCATGGTTATGTGGAATATGAGGAGCAAATGCATGTGATGCATGTTGCATGAGTTGCAGGTATTATGTGAGCCGCGTGTGTAGCATGTGACGTTATTTGTGAAACGTAGTGACAGTACGTGGCTTTATGCATTTAAATCTTGATTAGGTTATGCATAAGTATGTTCGGTGTTATCCCGTGATGTTCGGTGTTATCCCGTATTATTCACTTTTATCCTATAATATGCGGTTTTATCCCGTGGTATACGGATTTATCTCGTGGTATAATCCGCGGTCGGCGGTTTCATCCCGTGGCTTACGATAAAGTATGCGATTTTACCCCGTGGTCTGGCTTACGGTTTTATTCTGTGGTGTGCTGTCTTATCCCGCGGTGTATGATTTTACCCCGTGGTTTGGTCTATAGTTTTACCCCATAGTATACGATTTTATCCCGGGAATGTATGTTTATGTACGGATCTTTGTCTCAGTATTAGGACTGTGGTTGCGGCGTGTGAGGGCCGGTTGTTAAATCTGTTGTTACGACGTGTGAGGGCCGATTGTATGTATCATGGATTGCAAGTACTGTATTATGGGATGGGTAGACCAATAATTAAACTGTTTTAAGAGTCGTGTGAATCGCGATCTAAAAACCCTTTTTCGACTGTTTTCAGGCTCCTATGAGTGAGTCCAAAGATGCTTTGTATCCTCGCTTTCCCGTTTGCTTGTGAAAACTGTTTTCAAGGCTTGAAAGAGAGTCTAAACCTGCACTTCGATTTTCTAGCATGTTTTGTTTATACTGCATACCTGTCTAGTTTCTCCTGAGCCTTAGCTCACGGTGTGAAATTTGTTTTTCTTCAAGTACCGAACACGCTGGTTGATCTGGAGGTGCTGGAGATGTGGAAGAGCTGTAGTCTTCCTTTTTGTTCTTCTGTATCATGTATGCTTAATACATGTTTCTCGGCGTTGGAGCCTTGTAATATATGCCATTTGGCGTTTATATACAATGCATGTATGGTTTATTTTGAGAGTGTATTCTCGGGTTAGGTGTTGTGGTTGTTTATTTATGGGTGTTCCACGTAGATCAGAGTTTGGGGCGTGACAGCTTGGTATCAGAGCTCTGGGTTCGAATACCTAAGAGCAGTGGGAAGAGGTTGCATCACCGTGTGAGGTTGATTGCGTGTGTTTCATTGCATGTGTTTAGATGTTTTGATAACATGAACGTGATAGCATGCGGGTCACATGTGAATGACGTGTATATGTGAGCATGGAGGTTAAACTGTGGGATTGATTAGTCCTGCCTCTGGGCGTCTGGATTAACAAACTTGGAGGCCAAGTTAGTAACGCGTTTAGTTGACGTGATTTTTAGTTAGGAATCTGAGTAGGTTATCCAGATTGACGTGTCATTCTTGTTGGTTCTCCTCGATATGTGGGGTTTTGTTTAGCATGAACCTATGTGCTTATGTGTTAGCATGCTTATGTGGTTTATGCTACGTGCTGCATCTCATGTTCTGTCTTTTTCATATAGACGTGATGTCAACGAGGAGAGGGCGAGGCCATGGTCGGGGTTGTGGCCGTGCTGTTGGCCAAGGGGATATTCCTACCCCTGATGCTGAGGATGCCAATGCTCCCCTGGGACCGATGGGTGCAACGGAGTTATTGCGTGTGCTGGTGGGTTCTATCCAGTAGTTGGTTAGAGGTGAGGTTGTTAGGGAGAGAGAGGGAGTACCTGAGGTGAGAGCTACAGTAGCGATGCGGGAGTTCAAGCGCATGGATCCACCTACCTTTGCTGGAGACCCTGATCCTATTGTGGCGACGGAGTGGCTGGAGTTGGTGACACGGATCCTTGACACACTACATATTGTGGAGGATGAGTTACGGGTTTCTTTTGCTACCTTTCAACTAAGGGGGGCTGCTCACGCTTAGTAAAAATATGCCAGAACTATTGCAGGAGTTACTTGGGAAGCTTTTACATGAGTGTTTCTGGAGAAATACTTCCCAGCTTTGAGGAGAGATTTGTACAGGGAGGAGTTTTACACTCTTTCCCAGGGGGCGATGGACGTCACGCAGAATGAGTCTAGGTTCACGTGCTTGTTCCGGTTTGCACCTGAGTTGGTGACCACAGACAAGCTGCGATTAATGAGGTTTGAGCGGGGTCTGAGATCGACGATCAGAGAGCGTGTGGTAACATTGGGATTCATGTGTTCACGGAGCTGGTGGAGGCAGCAGCGAGGGTGGAGAACACCATGATTGAGATCCGAGCTTCTAAGGAGGCCAGGATACCGTAGGGTGGAGCAGAGGCGCAGACAGCTGGGCGTTCCAGCAAGAGACAGAGGTCATCTGGTCCTAGTTTTCATCTATCTAGATCACAGCAGTTCTCTGTACCATCACCATCAATGGCTTCGTCAGGGAGGCCAAAGCAGAGGGAGGCCAGATGTTATCGATGTGGACAGCCGGGGTATCGTGTACCAGATTGCTCACAGCCGAGGTAGTCTTGGGACCCACAGTTGAGGCAGGCTCAAAGTTTCATACAGGATCAATCTCAGGGGACGGAGTTTTTGATTTGTTACAGATGTGGTCAGACAGGACATATCTGCAGGACTTGTCCCCAGAGAGAGAGTACGCCGAGTACAGTGGGCACACCAGAGGGTTCATATGTACAAGAGCGACAACAGTATCCTGTGGTTCAGACTTCCTGAATGGCAGGTGGGAGCACTTTAGTTCAGTCAGTGCGGCAGCCGACAGCGCCGAGTTATGGTGGGCAGAGCAGAGCGACATTGCCTCGAACGTATTCACTTATAGCTCCTAGTGCTTCGAGGACACTGGTCATGCCGAATGATGCAGGCATACATTCAACGAGTAGAGGTACTTTCTGAGTCTACAGGCTTGAGGCTAGTTCTTCATTGCATCTATTTGGGAGTTGGTGATGGACTCCGTGGGTGATGTGCTGTGTTGAGGCAGCGGTTGATGAGGTTGTGAGGATGGGATGGGTTGTAGATCCCGTGCCTTTGAGATAGTTGGCCATTGTTTAGGATGCCTGACCCTGTTTGACTATATCCTAGGAATGGTTTGGCTGACCATCTTGTATGCCAGATGCCTGTGTCGATTGCGATCGACGGTTTGTTGCTTTGGCCTTATGTCGAATTTTGGGGGCAAAATTCCTTTAAGGGGGTAGAGTAGTGAGACCCTGACCCGTTTTCTTTTTTTGGTATTTTTGGACGCGCATTACGTGTTTTCATTTGAGCATATTTTTATCACTTTTGATGCATGATCGGGGCTAGATATACATGTGGGTAGGTTCCCGGGGCCGTGGGGTGTTACGACGCAAATTTCAAATTTTTCAAAACAAAAAAAATATTTTAAAGGCCTATAAATATCTGGAGTTAGATATTTTCAAAAAGATATTTTCCAAAACTTCTCTAGTTAGTTTCTCGTTTTCTCTCTGCCTTCTCTTTAAGTTCTCGGGGGCCCGGGGATCGGGTTTTGACGATCCAATAGCAGATTCTTGGTATCGACGTCGTGGTCTATGCGTTCATCCAGTCAGAATTCTATTTTGGCAAAGATAAGTTTTGCACATAGATCGAGGCATCGAGTTTTGAACTCATCGAGGTAGGATTCTAGACCTGTATGTTTTATAAGGGTGCTACGTGTAATCGGGTGTATTTCTACCGGTCCAGTAGCTATAGAATTTATTTTCTGTAAAGTCGGGTTTTTGGGTTAAAAATTTGTTGTTAGTCTATTTCGGTGAATGAAATCGTGTTTCGAGAGTTTCTACCATGGTCGTGGTGTTAGGCCTAGGCATGTGGATGTTTGTGGGTGTTGAATCAGAGTTTGGAGGCTTTGATTTGAGGTTTGGAGGCTGGAACCCATAGGTTAAAAATGGTTTTTGGGCTTGTTCGGTCGACTGAACTCTTAGGTTCAGTCGACTCGATCATAGTTCTTGAGTTCAGTCGACTGGATCATGGGATTCGGTCGACTGAACCGTGCTTTTAGGCATTTTGGTGGTTTTTCAGTGTGTTGTTCGATCGACTGGACCGTGGGGTTCGGTTGACTAAACCTGGGCAATTTTGTGTTTGTGGTTTTGGTGTCCGATTGGCATCCTAAGATATTCAATTGATTAATTTATGGGAATTAGTTGATTCAAATACTTGCGAATTCCTTTTGGGGTTCGGTTGATCGTGTGGTGGTTTAGGGGTCGTGTTGTGGCGTCAGGTGCTTCGTTTAGATGCCGTCCTTAGGTTGACGTGCATGGTTAGATTTTGGGAGTTGTGGCACGGTTGTGTGCATGTTGGTTATGTTCGGGACGTGTAGGTCCGTGGTTCGATTTTCAGGTTGGGTTCTGGTAAGAATCGATCTGAGGGAGGTTCAGGTGTTGATCTCCAGATTAGGTGTTGGTTGTCCCGGTGTGTGGACTAGTCCCAGTTTGTGGATGGGTCGTTCGGGTATCGAATGACAGATCTGTGGCATGTGATGTCGTGTCGGGTTTTGTGATGGGTGATGTCACGATTTGAGGTTATATGGCTATGTGCGCTTATAGCTGGCTTTATGCATTTATAA